>BQKZ01000901.1:25216-39188 GCA_036244855.1 Temnopleurus reevesii
TATAACAACTACTTTTCAAATTATTCACATCGAAAGGCAAATACGCCAGAAAAATAGGAGGTCTGAAATGATTAGGGTAGTAATTATTTGAACATTCCTTGGATTAGCGTCACTGATTTTATTTTGAGGAAAATTGACAATTTTTGTTTTCTCGACCTCGAAGCAAAGATGGTCGAAAAGTTTATAACTCTCTTTTGACATGATATCGTATTAACTTGTTATTTTTGCATGTTTTAAAGAGGTTGTAACTATGTTCGAGGACTTCTTTAGTTAAGTTAAGTTGACTCTTAGGGGGTGGGTTCAAAAACACCAACTATTAAAAAGCACATTCATATTTGGAAAGATAATAGTCGGCTCCCATTTCGATACTTATCTAATCATGTTGACTAGAGAGAGCGAGCGAGAGAGAGGGGGGAGAGGGGGGGGAGAAAGAGAGAGATAGAGAGAGAGAGAGAGAGAGAGAGAGAGAGAGAGAGAGAGATGGGGGGGGATGGAGAGATTTGTTATAATCTTCTCGGGGGCGCCAAATTTGTGCTCAGCCCCCCGGATATCAAAATCCTGGGTGCGCGCATGAAATTAGTTATGGAGAAATTAAAAGACAGAGTGAGAGAATAATATTGATAGAGAAAGAAAGAGAATGAGAGAGATATAGAGAGAGAGAGAGAGAGAGAGAGAGAGAGAGAGAGAGAGAGCGAGATGAAGATATAATTATAGAAAGACAGACAAACAGAGAGTAGGGGGGGAGCATGGACGTAGCTACGTCCATGGTCAGATGGTTAGAGTTAGACATACAGGCAGAAAGGGAGAGAGAGTAAGTGAGAGAGGGACAGAGAGAGGGAGAGGGGAGAGAAAGAGGGGGGGGGGAGAGATCATGAGAGGGGAGGGAGTTGGAGAGAAAGAAAAGTGATCGACTCGGCTATTTGTTCTTACTTGGCGAGTAACTGCTAATAGATGTAAACACCATGTAACTGCCACATTCATTAAAAACGGACGTTTATTGTGAGACTAATTTCTGTTTAAACATCATCAAATGGATCGCTTGGACATGCTAATTGTCTCACAATGTTCAGAAAAGACTCTTCTCTCAACAATATATTATGGGAGATCTTTAATTGACTGTCATTTGAGTTGGGGTGGAGTGGTACACGCTCTAAAAATAACTTGGAGAATTGGAACATACTGTAAACATGGTAAAAGAAAGCAAAATAAACCTTTTTTTCATGTGCACAAATGCATCTGATATAAACACAACTAAAAAAGTACTAAAAAATAGAACATGACTTTTATGACGGGGAGCTGTCCAAATGCCAGGTAACTCGAATTTTTGCAGAGGTGCAAACTAGGACGAATTGGGCAAAAAAATAACAACATTCATTGAGCACAATTCATTCCACAGGCAGATTTTTCTCTTTCTCTTTATATTTGGTTGTATTGTGGAGGGTTTTGTTTTTGTTTGGGGTGTTTGTTTTTTTGTTGCTGAAGCGGAGTAATGGATCAAGCAAAATAATTGGTAATATTGTTAATCAACTCTCGGACTAACTTTTGTGTAAAGATCATCGAACAAGTTGTGCTCGAGTTCGGCTTTTTTCTCAAAACTATGCATAAGCTTAATGTTGGCGGGTTTTGGATTTGTTATTCATAATTTCCGTCTTTCGAAATTATAATCATTTTGATAAAATGTAAGATCATGTAACTTCTGGTTGTAACACAAACGGAAAACAAATGAACAAACGAACAAACAATGAACCAAATAGAAATCCGTTAAAATATCTTTATTCAAAACGTAAAGACGCAGAATACAAAACGGTTTTTTTATATACATATTCTTTCGCAGTAAAGGTGGTCCGGATTCTTTTTAAATTTAAACATTTCTTCCGAATGCCGGTCTGACAAGCAAAACAAATGACAAATATTGGGGTTCTCTGATCATGAAACAGACAATTTTCTTTATTTTATTGATCATTATTACTACTTTTTTTCCCTGCTGACAAGTGGAGTGTGGCGTCTCCACACCCCGCCCCTCTCCGGAATATGATCGGGAGGGGGCTCAAATAATTCATAACCACTCGTGCATTTTCCAAATCCCCCAGATCCCCTTTCCAAGAAAATGTTTTAATAAGCAAAACATAAACACAGGAACAAAACAATTAATAAATAGATTTCAAAACACAAAATACAAATATGGAACTTTGCTCTATAGATCAGTGCCAGGAGTGCAGAGCATCTAGTTCAACCTAAAGCTAATGATCTCGTGTAAATCAATGTATAACAAATACACACGCCTCCAAAANATAAAAAAATGATAAACAAAAACATAAACACAGGCACAAAACAATTATAACAATCTCAAAACGAATGATATACATGAAGATTTAGAACTTCGCTCTATAGATCACTGCCAGGAGCGCGATGCAACTAGTTTATCCCAAAGCTAATTATAAATACACGCCTCCAAAAGTCGACTCCACCCCTCCCCCCTCCCACCCTCCCTCAAAGCATTTCAAAGTCTCAAAATTAACTAATTACAAACGGAAACAAGGGAAACAAAATCAGATCATTAATCGACCAAACAGACGCGGGAGCTTATCTCAAACGCAGTTCACATTAATCAAAATCTTAAGCTAATCATATCGCTTTATATTATTTCTTTCAAACAATATTCAATTTCCTATGAGCAGATGAGCGCGGCGATGACCCTGCAAATGGTTACGGCGCCAGCCAACCCCAAAAGGGAAAATATAGAACTCGAATTAAATATGATTAACTAGCAGGGAGCAGATAATATTTCGGTTATGGGAAAACAATAGCCGAGTTATTGTTATTCTATAGAGATCTCTATCGCTGTGAGACATTCTTATCGTTTCTTATGACGCCTTGAGTATGTTTTCTTTCTTTGTTTTCGTTTCAAGTATTCGATTCTTGCGATTTGTTATTACTGCCTTGGTATGAGGAATGATTGCTTTGTGATTACTTCTGCGTAATGACTATGATATGTAAGCATCATTTATCGGCTGCTTGGAAAAAAATGGGGGAATTTAGGGAGGGGAATGACACTTGAAAGAGTGGGGGCGGCTCCGGGATTGGCCAATAGGGGAGAGGCGCGGACGTGATAACTTCATTTTTCCGCGGTTGGGCCGAAAAGCAAAAAAAAAAAAAAAAGGGGGGGGGGGGGGGGGGTCTTAATTGGCCCGCCGACGATATCTGACAGTAAAATGGGATAAAATAGGGCCACCACTTCTAGGCAGCTACTATCACCAAGGGGGGGGGGGATCATGATCTCTATATTTAAAGAAAAACATTGGTTGCTGATAGTTTTTCTTACTTTTACCATTAGGACGATTGTTTATATTTTACACCTGTTCACTTTTTCTGAGATCGGACTTGCTGAAAAGCAGTATTTTGACTGAATGTAAGTTTCACATTAAATAAATGAATACTATACAATGCAATACTAAAATAATCCCCCCCCCCCCGATCCTCCTATGCGTGTAATGTAAGGCGACGTATTGGCTAGAAACGTTTAGCACTATGTAAGCAGAATGCGTCAAATTTGACACATCAAATATTGGACGGACAATATCACATTTCTATGCGGCCTATTTATCACGTCTTATAGCGCAAGATTATGATTAAATTTGTCATTCTGATTAATGTAAGAAAGCCAGAGGCGATTTGTTTAATGTATCAGTCTTTCAGAGGTTGATAACTCTTTAAGTCATTTACGGGGTGTGATCAAGACATTACGTTCTTTTGTTGATGACATACAGGTGTTCTTTCTAAAATAAAAACTAGATCTTAGAAAAGTAGACAATAAATAAAAAAAAAAATCATTCAGAAATGCATGCAGAATCAAAATGTCCACATCATACTTGAAGAGAAAAGTGTAATTTGTATACTTTTATAGAAAAAGAAGAAAATGTGAAATTCTGTGTACACATTGAATGGAGAGTTCTCCATGTTGGCAGCCAGTTTGTGCCTGTACGTTGGCAATTTGAGGAGCCCATGAGGGGTGTAAATCAAAACTTTGAAAATTCTTAACTTTTGAATGTATTGTCGGATTTTGCTCAAATTTTCACAGATTGATCATTGTATTTTTTTTTCATCCACTGAGCGCACATCAATGTCTGGGTTAAGTTCCCCTTTAATTGGTTAAAACCTGCCCAATTCATATGCGAAATGTTGAAACTTTAACATAAGTTGGACAATTTAACACAAACATTGGTGAAACATTTCAAACTTATGGTGAAATTAAATAGTTCCCCATAAATTGGACATTTTCAACCAATGGTTGTACGGACAGTATGTCGGGAGAACTTTTCGCCCAACGTTTTAAGAGTGATGGAGACCGCTATATATTCAATATTTGACTGTTGCTACCAAAACAAACACATGTGGATAAGTTGTATGGCTAGATAATGTTTACTCACTTGAGAAGCTGTGAAAATTAATATAGGTTATAAAATTTGCGGTCTGGAGAGATCCATGACCTCTCACAAATTAAGTCAAATCAATGTATTGATGATAATAATAATAATAACAATTTGTATTGATAGTGATATTGAAATTGATGTAGAGTCCAATTTTGGATATCATCAACATTATACAAAGAATAATAGCATACATATATGATCAAAATGATATACCAAATAATTATGACAAATAATTAAGACAAAGTACAGTGGAGGCGCCGTGGTGTAGTGGTTATGACTCTCGCCTTTCAACCCGAGGGTCGTAGAATCGAATCCCTCCCACGGCGTTAATTTCCTTCAGCAAAAAATTCATCCGCAGTGTGCTGCACTCAACCCAGGTGAGATGAAAGGGTACTTGGTAGGAATCTATTCCTCAAAAAAGCTTATGCACCTAATAGCTGCACTGCTATAAAGCCAGGGTTATAATGATGCAATTGTAAAGTGCTTATGGAATTCTCATAAAGAGTTGATAAGCGCTATATAAAATCCGTTCATTATTGTCATTAGCATAAAACTTTGTATTACACAGCCCCACCCCCTCAGAATCAGTCCCTAGTACCGGGTTTTTTATTATTATTTTAGGTTTTCAGGCCAATTTCCAACTGTTCTCAAGCGTTTTAACGATTCGATCATTAAAATTTGTCAAAATCTTGTTCAAACCTTAGGCAATCTACGCGAACTCAGAAAGTTCGAAAAGAATATTGTTTTGAAAATAGTTTTAAATTAACAGTACTGTGCTGCTTGTTTTCAGCAAGATTGAGTCGTTATATGATTCTAAATTCTAAATTCTTCATTTATATTTGATCTTTATCCTTAGTGGTTACCAGTCCCTGATAACGCTTTTATGAGTAGGCATGAATGTGAAATTGTTGTACTATTCGAGAAATGTTCAAACCATTTTACATTTTTGTACCAAAGATATATTTGTTGCTGTTTTCATGCTTTGAATTAGACCCGTTTTTTTCTCAATATTGTGTTATTAATTCAACCAACGTTTCCTTCACCACGATCTCATCGTCTAATGATTCTTAATTTACAGAAAATATTATGATGAACCATAAACTTTTGTATTTTCATCCTTATCTTCTAAATACCAATGGTAAATACGATTAGAATTATCATTACAAATGAAGTGGGATGTCGGACAAGTGACTCATAGATAAGAACGATTTTGACAAAATATCAACAGATAATATTGTCATATGCGTTTCAATATTGTCAGGTATGGTACATAATGAGTTTAATCGATTTTGGTGTGTTCCGAATAATGCTGTCATTTTGATCGTTTACTCTATTGACTGACCACTTTTTCAAGTAGATATTACTCGGTAGGCCCTATTCTTACGACATATGCCCGCACAAAGTATTTGAAGATTCCGGGGGTTCGAATATCTTGAAATTTTGCGCCCCCCCCCCCTCTCGAGCAACTGATAAGCAAAAAAAAAAGTCATTACCTAAAATTAGGCGCCCCAAGGGGCTAGGAAAAAAAATGTCATCAAATCAAGTTTAGCATCTCTCAGTAATCTTTGCGAATTGTTAAGATTTGGCGCCCCCTAACTTTGACATCTTCATGGATCGTGCGTGTGACAGATTACGAATACTTACGAAATATCAATTTGCAATGGTTTGCAATGAAAATCGTACTGATTTGTCTGCTGGACATTCGCGATCATGAATATTTCGGTACGAAGTATTGCGAATGCTTACGACAGAAATAACGAATCGTTTGCAAATTCGCAAAGAATATTCACGATTTTAAATTACAAAAAAAAATCGTAATGATTCGTTTTAGGTGGGACGGGGCTTTATACTTTATGTGACTTTAGGCCATCTCAGAAGGAAGATTACCTGTTCATTAAAAGGATCTCTAAGTTTATAAGTGGAGTGATGTATCAATTAGATATTGGAAGATCAATTAGCAACTAGGTGAGTTTTCCCGACAAATGGTTTCATGATGATGAGAGATAGTGAGAGAGGATGAGAAAGATGGACATAAAACGATATGGAGAGAGAGAGAGAGAGATAGAGGGAGAGAGATATAGAGGGGGGGGGGGGAGGAGATTTCATGCCCCCTCCATCTTGGTAGCAAGATTTAAAAGTCTGATCTTCCATTTATGCTTATATCCAGCTTTTGTCAAGCGTCTCTGAAATCTAGAATGGACTCTCCATGTGGGCACAAATACACGAGGAAAACGTTTGACTGATGTTTAATTCGATGGATGTGCACTCGTTTTAGGAGTACTTTCTAAAGTTCATATAAAATGGGCATAATCATATTGTCTTCAAACATAACTGTAACTGAGCTTCAGGTATATAGGCTGACTCACACCTTGACAGTTATGGCCAACGTCCGTCTACCAAGCGTTCATATGACGCTCCGTGAACGCAGAAATACTGAGGAACGATGCTTTACTGACGCTAGCACATGTCTACGTCGAGCTCTCGACGAACGCATTCAACATCGGTCAAGCGTCTTCGCTCTGTATTTCTGCGTTCAGAGTTGTCTGCAAGCACAGACCCAAGGTTTTCGGTGTGTGCATGTATAGAGCATGATGTAAGATTAAGCAGGCCTTCCTGTTTGTGACGTAGTCAGACAATGCATACCCTGTATCACGCTCTGCGCATGCACACGCCGAAAGCCTTGGGTCTATGCTTGCAGACTACGGTCAGCGAGCGTCACGAATTTTGGACAAACGTACACTATAAACGCAAAGGTGTGAGTTAGACTTAAGCATTGGAAGATAGACAGTAGCCTCTTGACAAATAGGGGATTATCCTTTCAATAAACCAATCCACAGACATATATTGAGATGGGAATATTTTAAAGGAGTATTCCGAGTAGAAAAAAAGGTAGCTGCATGTGTCAAAAATAGTTTTGAACGTTAAGTGTTGGGAAAATTTGACTTAGCAAAAAAAAAACACAAGAATGACCAATATTGTTTATAAAGACTAGGCAAGTTGGTATTTTGGCATGAGTTCTGGAAATATTGAAATAATACGTCATGACGTCATGTACAGCTTCTTGATTTTATTGCCCATTTATATTTGTTCTTTAGAAATTACGTCACAAATAATTGCAGAATTGGAAATTTTATAGTAATTCGACATTTCTTTGGTAGGACTTCTTTTATACATATTATGTCTTTTACTTGCCGTCAAACTTTCTTGATTTTCAGCCTAGATATCTTTTATATATTATTCAGCGAGAAAAAAGAGCTGAATTCAATCATTGTTAAAGCTGAAATATCCTTTAATTCCAATATGTATGCAAGACTGGGGCAGCTTTTACAATATAGACCAGACTACAAGCACGCCAATAACCGATTAGCTATGTCTTAATCTGTTTGACTTTTAGATCGCTCTTTTGAAAGTAATGTTTTTATTTATAAAAGAGAGTATTCATTGGCCCCCTGTCAGTTCTGTCAAATACAGGATAAAGTAGTGTTCATACTGAGAGCCAAAACCTTAATTTTTTTCGGAAACTACGACAGTCCTACGGATGATTATCCGTGCAGTGTAAAGGCGAGTCGTTCAACTCGCCAAGAGGCCTCGTTTTGGTCGGAAAGGCCAGAATTCGACTTGTAGAAACACACCTTGGAGCTATGTTTAAGAAGAGAATGCGAGAAGGTAACTTGTACAAACCCGCCTTGTTCATGAAGATAATACGAGAAGGTAACTTGTACTAATTCGCCTTGGTATCTCGTTTAAGAAGATAATACGAGAAGGCAACTTGTACTCGCCTTTGCACCTCGTTTTTGATTGATTGATTTCATTTTCCGTCATAAAAAGATACAATACAAAGAGACAACGAGCAAAAGTGAAAATATAACATTAGAAAATAAACAATTGACAACACAATGCAAAACAAGAATAACAAAAGAAATGTAAACATGGTAAAGAGAAGAAGAGAATACGGCTGGATAGCCCATAATCGGCCGCCCTTATATTGCGCTGCTGGTCTTCCATGGCCCATGGGGACCAGTAAAGAAGTTTAAGAAGGGAATGCGAGAAGGCAACTTGTACTAGCTTACCTTGGCGCCTTGTCTAAGAAGGGAATGCGAGAAAGCAACTTGTACTGACTCACTTTGCACCTTGTTTAAGAAGAGAATGCGAGAAGGCAACCTGTACAGACTCGCCTTGGCGCCTTGTTTAAGAAGAGAATGCGAGAAGGCAACTTGTACTAGCTTACCTCGGCGCCTTGTCTAAGAAGGGAATGCGAGAAGGCAACTTGTACTGACTCACTTTGCACCTTGTTTAAGAAGAGAATGCGAGAAGGCAACTTGTACAGACTCGCCTTGGCGCCTTGTTTAAGAAGAGAATGCGAGAAGGCAACTTGTACTAGCTTACCTCGGCGCCTTGTCTAAGAAGGGAATGCGAGAAGGCAACTTGTACTGACTCACTTTGCACCTTGTTTAAGAAGAGAATGCGAGAAGGCAACTTGTACTACGGTAACTCGCCTTCGCACCTTGTCTCGGACGAGAATGTGGAAAGGCGACTTGTACTTACTCGCCTTGATGCCTTGTTTCGGCTATAAGCAGATAAGTGTGAACCGTATCTAAATTTATTTTCACACTGAGAGCTGAAACCTGAAGTCTTCAAAAACTACGACAAACATACGGACGCTTGTACATGCAGCGCAAAGGCGAGTTTGTATGAGTCGCTTTCTCGCCTTCTCGTCTTTAACAAGGCGCCTCCCCGCCTTCCCGACCAAAACGAGTTGACTTTACGAGTTAAATAACTTCGCGCTAAACATATAAGCTTCCATACTTTTGTCGCAAATTCTGAATACTTAAGGTTTCGGCTTTAAGTGTGAACCCAACTTAAGATTTGGTATACTAGTACTTTCACTTGAGACTGGGTGGTTCTAAAGTCATCCAAGAGAATCAATCAGATGTTTTTGAGGAATACGAAGAGGGTAATAATCTCCTAAGCCTACACTTAAGTGACGACACGAGATCGGTGCAAGCATGGTCAATGCAACATTGGGAGAGCGGACTATTCTCCTTTGTTTCGTAATTGTTTAATTCCCTACTTAGCTGACCACTTAAGTGGTGACATCACAAAACAATGGACATGGTCAATGCGATTGTGGATTTCATACGATGATGACCACTGTTTTTACTATTTCTTTATTTGTTTAACTGACTTGAAACGGTTTGTCACGAAAAGCTGAGCTATCAAAAAACCGTGGGAAATTCTTAAAAAGTTCCTCTAAAGAGGAACCCACCAAACATACCAAATTAATTATCTCGGTCAGATTGAATAAGTAAAAATCAGATTAAGAAACTGTGATTTTAAGCGACATCGGACGACCCATTCAAAAGTTATGGGTGTTCATATTCTTCATGATATCGCGATCCGTGCTGCTGATGAGGATCCGGACAATCGGCAACTTTGGCGGAATCTGTAACGTCAGGTGGGACAACTCCTCATTCATTCGGTATACCAGGAGTCACATTTTCTTCTTTTTTCAGAAAAAAAATAAATGTTTGTTTTCGTTTGAGTATAGGACACCTTTATAAATTCTGCAAACATTTCGCAAAGAATCATGTTGAACCCTTATTCAATTTTTTTTTTACATTAATTCACTTTTAAGAAGTGTAATAAAAATATATATATCTATATACAAAGTGAACGGGGAGCTGTCCGCTATCACGTCACAGATTGTGCCAAAGTTGCCGACCGCAAAGATCCCCATCAGCTACTCTTTACGAATTTTCCGATACCGCTCAAACGTTTACCGTTTGTTTGTCTGATTTTTCTTCAGTCGATAGAGCACGATCCTTTTGGATTGACTAAAATTTTCATTAACAAGGGGTTTCGTTCAAAATGACTAAATAATGGTGCCGTCTTATAATTTCAAAGTCCAGTTTCACGAGCACTTGCCCCGTTCGGACCTGCCGTTCAATTATTTTTTGTTAAACAGGGAGGTGTTTCACCAAGTCGTTCTTACAGTTACGCACGACTTTTTAAAAGTTCGACTGGTATCTGTTCTTGCGCGGAATGCGCGTAAAAGTGTGAACCATTACGCTTAAGAAGGGATACCAGTCGAATGTAAAGCCGTTCTTAACGTCGTTCTTATCTTTGTGAAACACCTCCCCGGTTTCCGTTAAACTGGTTTTGCGCTATATATCTTAACCGGGAGTTTGTATATCAATTGTCTTGATAGTCTCACGATCCCGCTCAAGGCTAAATTGGAAAACCAAACACACACCACAATCGTCCCAAGGGAATTAAATGAGCATTAACTAATGTTTGTAAATCAATGTTACAAATTCTTCTTTTTTTCGATGGCGTATTAATTATCATATCTCCGCTATTAAGGTATTTATTGCATCGTACATTACCGGTGTAATTGACAATGCGTATTCCCGCTGATGTTAATAAAAGAAATAAACACTCAATGTCTCATTAAAATACGAGCGCTAATTTACCGATGACGGTGGTATTATAGGGTCATTTTAGTAACGTATTGGTATTAATTAATTCGTCCTTGTGTGTGTTTCATTGGAGGGAGCCCACTTGAAGAATACTTCTTTAAAATCTGTTTCAACACTACTAATTGTCTCTGAAATTGATATAATTATACAATAAATGTATATTGAAGAGACTCTTTCATGATGAAACTTATTTCTTTGTCTTTCTTTTTGCGATGTACGAAAAAAAATAATTTCATAAAACGTTCATATTTTTTATTATTTGGCTTTTCAGCAAAATAATAAAAATCGCTCAGATATACATTCTGAATATTCAATTATGCCTGATAAATAAAATTCTTTTAAATCGCATTTATTTTAAAAATGTTTGAAAATAATATTTTAAGAAGAAGAATGTATCTGTAATGATCAGAAAAATCGTCTTTAAGGATAAAAAGACTTTCTTTTGGGGACTTTTCAATTAATGTATTTCTGTTAATGGTATCAGTGCAAATGGTTCAATATCTATAAACTGTATGAATTTTTTTAAAGGGTATTTCTGTGAATATGAAGAAGAAAAGGAGTAATCGATTGATCAGAAATGCACAATATCTAATGTATTTCTGCTATTAAATGGTATGCAGTGTAAATTATTAAATATTTATAAACCGTTCTAGATAAATAGATCAAATTTGAAACAAAAAGTAATTCTGTTAAGAAGAAAAAAAAAAGAGATCGATTGATCAGAAATGAGCAATATCTTGTCTTTTTGTGTTTTTAACTCAAACTGATGGATTAAATATAGCTTACAACCGAAATAGTACTGATGATAGGGGTACTTTGAGTCGGGGGTTCAGTTGCGAACCCTCTGGAGGCTCACCCGTGGTAAATGCACTTGTTTGATGACACCACCTGATGAAAAGGGGGTAACAAAATAGCACGATCATGCACCCCTGTTAGAACCAAAGATTTAAGTGTTGGCGAGAGCAATGTCATATCTTGGACAGGTTGGGGGAAAGGGGATGGTTATGAACGAGAGGAAAAGAGGGGATGTTGATAAAGACATAAAACCGAAGAAAAATAGAAGGCAATATTCATAATCTTCATTTGCAATCTTTCAATATATTTGTAAATTCTAATAAAATATTTGAAAAATTAACCGTGATTTCACAAAGGGATATTTGCCTAAGAGTTACTGTTAAATAAAGACTTCAGATCAAAAGTTCTTATCTAAGAAATCAGCATAATCGAGCTTATCGTTGAAAATTTATCATCTGTTATGATTTTCTGGGAAGGAATTAGTTAGTAATGGCGATTAAATGACACGTATTTTTCTCATTAAAAAAGTGAATAGATTTTTTTCGCATTTAATTACTTTAGAATCTTAAATGATTTGGTGAAGAATCCATTTATCTTTTTAAGCTCCTACGGGTGTCTTTTCGTACGTGATTTTTTTTAAATGTTTATTGAATATTCTTGTTTGACGGGGTTTTTATCATTGTACACAAATTATGATTCATCCTTCGGACTGACATGAATGGTACTTTAATAATTTATCTTTATATCTATCTATCTGTAAATAAGTGTTGAAGATTCTTTTATTATGTTTTATTTTATCACTTTTTTTATGGTTACCTTCAACACCTGTTGACGGCATTGTGAAATCTATCCCTGTCATCCAACCCTCTCAAAAAGTGCAGCCAACAAGACAAAAATAAAATTGGCACAATAGTTGAAAACCAGGGGGCCTGTAACACAATTGAGCTTGCGATCAATTGTAAATCTTAAGTATATGGATTCCAATAGACTTACGATTGATATTAATAGTACGATCGATTCGAAAGCTTTTTGTTACGAGGCCGAGGAGGGAATCTTTCGGCGGAACGTACACCTTTGGGGAAATCTTTAGAGATATCATGTGTGAGCTAGGTTTTGGTCTTGAATTATGATACCGCAGAAATGATTGCTTCTGAAGAAATATTAAGCATTGATTGAGTCACTGTTCTAAATGTGGAGATATCATGTTTATGACTTTTAACATTCGAATTAAATCAAAGTCATTGCTTCCAATTTTGTCCTTTTGAAAGAGTGATCTGAAAAGTAATATGATTAATCGATTGCAGATATCCGGAGCCAATTCATAAGGTTTCCTTGAAAACAATCTCCAAAAGTAATAAACTTTTCAATCTCCACCAACCATTTTATGATTGCATCGAATTTTGTCCTTTTTCTAGAGCAATCCTAAAAGTTATATGATCAATCGATTGCATATATCCAAAATCAAAATCTCCCAAAATAAAACAATTTCCAATCTGCGCCGTTTTACCACATTATGAATTTTTACAATATCTCAAATTTTCCAATAATCTGAAATAAATTGTGTTATCTATATATTCAATATTGGTTGTAGGGCCTATTGGTTAGGTTTAGCATCCATGAAACGTGTTTCATGACTAAATAAATAATTCACTGACATTAAAAGTACTTGTCATGTATTCAGGATACAATATATCCATCAAATTTTCTCGCTTTTTCCTGAAATCATTTGGAAAAAAGAGAATAATCGTCTGTACTGTCTTGCAATCAATCCGCGACTCACTTTTTCAACACCTTGCCACAGCATGAACTGCGTTACGCACCATCTGATACTTCCCTATAATTCCCCCCGAACCGCCCCGATGATCTCACCCGCCGCTCCGCTAAGGTCCCCGTCGATGTGAGTCGGCATTTTTTTTGCCTTTCCGAGATTTTAATGTAGGTCGGTTGGGGATGTGGTGGGAGGGGTTGGGTGTTTCCAAATTTGTTCCCCGAAAGTTTCAGATTAAGATTCACCTTGTTTCAATTCTTGTCGAGTAATTACTGTGATTTCTGCTATGAAAAATGAGGGGTTAACACATTTTTCAAGGTTCTGTTCAATGGTATTTTGTAATAATTGGTGCCAATCTCACCTTATGGGCCCTAAAAATTCCTAATGGAATAGTTTTCTACTACGAGATGATAAATCTATGCAGTTTTTTTTATTTCTAATGAAAGCAAGATGATGACTAAATGAATATCTTTATCTATTTTCAACGACAATACTAACAG
>BQKZ01000901.1:39267-71342 GCA_036244855.1 Temnopleurus reevesii
CCCCCCCCCCCCCCCCGTTTCAGAATTTAGCATTATTAGTCGGATGGATATAATGAAACATTCTCACCTCACGGGCCGGTAGCAATGAAGGCAATTCATGATCTTTCACTTTTTCAAATCAATCATTTATATTATTCATTTTCAATACTTTGAATCCATACATTTTCCGAACTCTTTATGGAAAGTAGATGACTAATTATGACCTCCCGTTTCAGAATTTTGGCATGGTTATTTCTAGGGGGTTTACAAGGCCCTCTCACCTCTCAAGCCGGAAGCAATGAAGGCAATTCAAAATCTTGCAATTTTTTCTGTATTAATCATTTATATTGTTTTATTCTTATTTTCGACTATTACGTTAAATCTGTACAGTTTACACATTTTTCATGAAGATAAGAAACCTTTCGTTTCAGAATTTGACATTATTAGTCGGAGAGAGGGAGGGAGAATGTCTCTCAACTTTTTCAATTCAATTATTTCCTTTTTTTTCATTATTAATTACAATACTTAGATAAAAAGATACAGTTTTCGATACAGTTTTCAGATCCAAGTGAATATGACTAATTATGACCTACCGTTTGAGAAATTTGGCATTATCGGTTGGAGGGGAGGAGGCGGGGGGGGGGGGGTCTAAAATGCATCTCACCTCTCAAGCCGGAAGCAATGAAGGCAATTCAAAATATCTCAATTTCAAAAATCAATTATTCATATTTTTTTTTCTCATTTTCAACTACATATGAATTCACTTTTCTCTATACTTCTCGAACTCAATATCTAGAAGATGAGTAATTATGACCTCCCGTTTCAGAATTTTGGCTTTACTTTCCAAGGGGGGGGGGGGGCGTCACAGCCCTCTCACCTCTCAAGCCGGAAGCAATGAAGGCAATTCAAGATGAGCCTTAATTTAATGTCACACAATGCGGCCAGGAAACTGTTGGATATCAAAATCTTTGATGAAATTAAGGGATGAGCAAAGGGATAGCTGTCATCGCCATATCTGTTTCTAGTTAAGTATTTATTTCGTCCATAATGACTTGATGCACAAATCTCATTGTGGTTCCGGCTAAGGATATCACTTTTTGTTGGAGAGACGATTTTTAATATTATGTTATCCTTGTCTATGATTCACTTTTGCAACATTATTATCTGAATATCTCTCTCTCTCTCTCTCTCTCTCTCTCTCTCTCTCTCTCTCTCTCTCTCTCTCTCTCTCTNAGTGTGTGTTGCTAGAAAGTTGCAATTAATTTTTTTTCTTCTTCTTTTCTTCCATCTCTACTTGTAATTTTAAGAACAAATATGGTATTTTCTTGAATGATCAAGATTTGTTGTGTTATATACATAGGCCTATACTAATTCAAGGGATTCTTCTCTAAATGTGGATGTATTTTTATGCTTGCCTAAAGTTTACCTACTTTGCAATAACCTCACTATTTTCACCTGAATACTTTTTTTCTTTCAACTGATACACTTTTAATTGACTTGCACCTACACGTTTTTAGGTTGATACAGCCTTAATATAGAAATTTCAGTCATTTTGAACTCGGGATTGAACTTTTTTTCTCGAGTCTGGTTTTACCCCCATCGTTGCCTCCTACCCCAATGTCTTACTCACTCCTCCACCTGCTTTATTCCTTGAATAGACTCTAATCTTTGATCTAAAATCATCAGTCACACATTTTGATTTTGGAGCTCACGTATGCGTAAGCGTGAATTGAACTTATTGTAAGGTCCATGTGCTCAGGGCAAACGTTTGACTAATGTTGAATGTGTTCGGCTTGCTCTCCACGCACGCACAAGCTAGCATATGTAAAACGTGGTTCCTACCTATTTAGCGTAAATTGAACTTATTTTTCGGTCCTTGTACGCATAATAGCGCAGGGAAGACGCTTGACTTATGTTGATTGGTTCGGTTTGCTCTCTAAGTACGTACAAACTAGCGTATGCCAAACGTGGTTCCTACCTACAGGCGTAAAGTGAACTTATAATTTAGTCAATGTGCTCAGAACGACACAGGGAATACGCTTGACTAATGTTGAATGTGTTTGGCTTGCTCTCCACGTACGCACAAGCTAGCGTAAGCTAAACGTGGTTCCTACATAAAAAGCGTAAATTGAACTTATTTTACGGTCTTTGTATACGCATAATGGCGCAGGGAAGACGCTTGACTTACGTTGATTTTTTTTCAGCTCGTTCTCCATTTTTACACAAGCTAGTGTAAATCGAAGGCTGTTCCTAACTATAAGCGTAAATTGAACTTATTTTTCGGTTAATGTGGTCAGAACGACACAGGGAAGACGTTTGACTAATGATTTATTTTCGGCTTCTTCTCGACATACGCACAAGGTAGCGTACATAAAACGTGGTTCCTACCTACAAGTGTAAAATGAGTTTATTTTTCAGTCAATGTGCGCAAAACGCCACATGAAAGACGATTGACTAATGTCGAATGTGTTCGTCTTGCTCTCCACGCACGCAAAAGTTAGCATAAGCCAAACGTGGTTCCTATACCTATAAGCGTAAATTGAACTTATTTTTCGGTCAATGTGCTCAGAACGACACAGGGAAGACGCTTTACTCATATTGAAAGTTTTCGGCTTCCCCTCGACGTACGTACAAGCTAGCGTACGTAGTTCCTACCTGTAAGCGTATTGATTGAGTTTATTTTTCAGTCAATGTGCCTTAGAACGACACAGGGAAGACGCTTGACTAAATGATTTATTTTTCGGCTTCCTCTCGACGTACGCACTAGCTAGCGTAAGCTAAACGTGGTTCTTACCTACAAGCGTAAATTGAACTTATATTTCGGTCAAGTGCTCAGAACGACGCAGGGATGACACTTGACTTATTTTGAATATATTAGGCTTGCTCTCGACGTACGCACGATCGAGCTAACGTGGTTCCAACCTACACGGATAGTCAAATCAATTCATAATACGCTAGGCATACGTGCAATACGATCCAACTCGAAACATTCTGCCTGTAGACATTTGTTTGTGTCGAGACAAATGTTTCTAGCTGGACCGTAACATTTATTTGTTTATACAATCATAACACGAAATAATCTATTTCCGTAAAATTAAAGTAGAACACCAATTCAATGCTCCATTGTAATGCTATAAAAATCAGTAGCGGCTTGTGATTGATATGTCCACACAGTTTAAAACACGGCCGCCGGCTCTATTGTCCATGACCCACTTTATTTTGCGGAAATAATTTATATAGTGTTTCATGGTCCTGATATTAAAAACAAGCTTATTGAAGAGCAAGAATAGTGCAAAAATACTATAATAGAATAAAATACACCAAGATACTGTAAGAATGCTATTCGTGAATGATAATGGCATTCGTATTATTACAAACATGGGACTTGGCTAAAAACGCTGCTGTTTTCTGGATTACCAGAACTGTCTTGTTATACTTATACAGAATTATGAAATAATAGAAGATACAGAAGCGAGGGCAATTGTCGTGGATTAAGAAGAAAGAAAATAAGACGACATTTGTCTCCTTTAATCGATGATATTATCTGAAATGCATCCGGTTTGGCATCTTTGTGATACGTGAGATCATTTTTTTTTTCTGAAACAGACATGGGCCCGGATCATATGAAACAGATTGCTTGATCTTAATTACGAACGATAGCTGTTATGAGGCCTGTTGCATGAATATGTTTGTCATTGAAAACATAGTTTGTTAATACTCTCTGACTAAAAACTCTAGCAGAGTGATGTTGTGTCACAGACTATATATTACGCGGGTAAAAATTTGGGCATAAAGTTTGCTATAAAGTTTTGTTTGGCAACATGTTTCATCCAACGGGCTCGTTGTGGCACATCAAATGTATTTAATGAAATATTTAGTTGTAAAATTTGACGTCTTGTATCTGATTCGAAGATCATTTATCCAACTTGCCGGTTTTTTACACTAAATTCGACTCTTCTCCCATAAGTTAGTTGCAAGAATTGATGCAAAATAGTGACATTTTTGTATATCAAATCGCAATGAAAAGGTTATTTATATTTTTACGTCCTGAGATGGATCGTCAAATTTGGCATTATTTCCAGCGTGTGGAACTATATTACGTTCAGATTTTGTTCCTTACTGCACAGTAGTGATAGTTAAAAATATTTTAAAGTTTTTAACTATCACTGGACCCCTTGGAAGAACAGAAGTATTTAGTTTAATTCTTCTGAAAGGGCAATCCAGCCAATCTTATTAATTGCAAGTTATTATTTTGTTCATATGTAGATTTGTCAAATGTATTCTTATTTCGAATTATGTTGTATATCATATGTCTTTTTAATGATTGGGAATAAAGTATCATACCATACCAAAGTAATGCCAGAAAAGATTATGATTTCTTTTCAAATCAGCTTTTCAAAAAACGATTTTGCGCAGTGCATTCATATATATGATTAAATGAAATATTCTTCTGACCACGATGTTGTCTATTTATATGTATTTATTATAAGTTTATATATTTATCTGTTAATCTATGCTTGCATTTTGATTTTTGTGTTTATTCATCATTTTTTAAAATTGATTATGTACCTACTTATTTATCTATTGTTCATTTAGTCATTCATTTATTCATTTTTTTTTTTATTATATCTACTTTATTGTACATGCAAGTATTTACTTACTTTATAATATCTAAGGGTTCAGCAGTTCAGTGTGCAATTTAAGTTAAACCAGATTGTTATTTCAAAAAGTGATGAGTATACTAATTATTCACCCCACCCTACATCATCACTCCTCCTTACACCCCCCTTCCGCAGTTGAACACCCCATCACTGCGAGGAGAAGGGACAAAGGCCTGGGACAAAGTAAACAACCTCCATTCAAGCATTAACAGTAGCTGCGTGGACCAGTGGAGGCGCCGTGGTGTAGTGGTTCTGACTTTCAACTTCCAACCAGAGGGTCGTAGGTCCGAATCCCACCCATGGCGTAAATTTCCTTCAGCAAGAAATTCATCCACATTGTGCTGCATTCAACACAGGTGAGGTTATTAGGTACCGGGCAAGAATATTTATGTCTTGAAATGCCATATGCGCTGGTGTACGCCGGGCTAAAGTCAGGATGATAATAATGCAAAACGCCTTGAGCACTCAGCAG
The DNA here is from genome assembly GCA_036244855.1 of Temnopleurus reevesii. Classification (NCBI taxonomy): domain Eukaryota; kingdom Metazoa; phylum Echinodermata; class Echinoidea; order Temnopleuroida; family Temnopleuridae; genus Temnopleurus; species Temnopleurus reevesii. Next base: position 44,380 of record BQKZ01000901.1, read on the forward strand.
AGTGGATATGTGCGCTATATAATTTGCATCTATTAATATTATTATTATCATTAAAAATTGTTTCTATCCTTCTTATTTTGTGGAAAAGTATTGAATTCTATATGCGATCATAAAGCTTATGTGAAGGCTTGAATGAAGTCATTTACTTTGTCCCAGTCCTTTGTCCCTTCTACTCACAGTACCCTTATCATCGCCTTCGGCCCGAAAAGTGACCAATCGCTGACCACTTGTCATCCAATGACCACTCTTGATGGGTCGAATGAGTTATTTCCGATTGGTCAGTGGATGGGCTACTCGTTCCGGCCAATGTTTGTGACCAGCTGTTTGACGGCTGACCGCTTTCCTCAGAGTGCTTGTACTTTTAATGGTCTTGTGAGTCAGGGTTTTTTTTCTTTTGCTGATGAGGTTGATACATTAAAGGCATTGTTGTTACGCAATATAATGTCAAATGAAGGATTTGCTTGTGTATTGGTTAAATAAGCCATTGAATTAGTTCTTCCATCATTCCAGTTTCAATTCAGTTTCAGTTTATTTCCACTTTCAATCAAATAAGATATAATAAAAATCTATGACAATATACATCACGAATTAAGTCATGATACACGTAGTAATCGTAGTAACGCTTCATGGGGTACTTAATGAAATAAGGACAGCATTGTATAATTACAATTGTAAGTCCAACATTTAAAACGGGCAATTCTGCAAAAGTGTAATGTCCGTTGCGCTTAAAAAAACATTGTATCTCTTAAAAACTATTTATCGACATTCATTGACATCAATACATATAAAACAATTAATATATGTGACAAACATTTTAAATCTTAAGGAATTCCATCAGGACATGCATTTGCTGTAGGGGTAACGGGTGTGACAAAGCGATGTAATTGCCAAAACACTGGTTGACAGTAGGTATTTGAGATGCTCTGAAAGTAATTTCGATTGTATGTATATGTATTTTTTTCGCAGCATCTGCAAGAGATGTTTGTCTACCAGAGTTTATCCATTTTGGGATAAAGGGAAGAAGTTATGGAATCGTAAAATTAATCTTAAATCAATCTAATTATATGAAGAAAAGCGTATACTGGCTGAAATTACACATGCACTATCAAGATATGTATAAAAATCGAATTAAGCGTAACTTGAATTCAAAATGGCAACAGCGTATTATAAAAGTGACATCTTAAATTTTCTCAAGCACTAAACATTTATTTTGAAGCCTTATTCACAGCTTATCTAATGGACACCATCAAAAGCACAACCAACATATATAATTTGACAGCGGCTTGTCCAATGCCTTTAACACCCATTAATTACCCAAGATGTTCCCAAACAATGTTATGCAACGAGGCCATATCATGATGATAGGCGATTAGTATTGCTTTATTAAATGACAAACAACCAAACAATCGTATAGACCTGTCATAATTATCTCAAAGGACTTGACAAAAAGAATTTGAATGTTATATTCATTTTCCGCATTCTCCACTTAATTTATCATGATGAAGGTTTGTGCGCAATTATTGCAAATATAATGTATATATGTAAGGCCTACATTTTGATTTTGAGAAAAACGCCACTTTACTGATAACAGATCATTACACAAAAACTAGCTTAATTTTCGGAATTCATTTTGACCACATAAATAGGTCCCCCTCCCCATGCACATACAAGCAATTACCATCCGCACTTATATAAACGCTAATTGTAAAATAATACTTTCCTAAGAATAAAGAAATAAATCAGACTGGTGTTAGATTTATGCAACGTTTATTCTTCAAGGATATCACTTTTCGAGAAAAAAACTCAATTTTAAAATTTTATTTTCACATCTACTTTAGATGACCATGATATATATTGTTTTTTGCAAACAGCATCATCATCATAATCATCACCATCACCATCATTATCATCACTATCATCATCATCATCATCATAATAATAATAATAATTTTCGTCGTCATCATCATCACCACCACCATCATCATCATCATCATCATCATCATCATTATCATCATCATCATCATCATTATCATCATCCAATTATAGTTCATTCGTTGATTTCATGCATTTAGGAAAGATTATATGTTTAGTGAAAATTTTCATGTATATCTTTTTATTGATTTACTATTTCAATTGCTCAGTTTTGTTATTTCATATGTTTATGTACTTCTCATAATACCAACGTCTTGTTGTGAGGGCACCCTGTTAAAGTATTGCTCAATAAATAAATAAATAATCATCATCAGCAGCAGCACCATCATTATTTATCATTATTATTGTCACGAAGCGTTGTATACAATAATCCACGGTAGCATTCTCTTGGGAGATCAATTAAGCGATGAACTACAATTGGGTAACACCTGCCACAAACGGTCGGCCTCGGCAACTTTCAACCAATAGGAACCGTCCTTATATCAGCCTCTCATAATATACAGTAGCTTCATGCAGGCAAATAACAAATGGAACATTTGGACGCTGGCAGGTCAGGGGGACCTCAGCGTGCGTGCTGTCAAACGTTTTGGCCATTGAGGCGCCAAGTATAATTAGGAAGTAATATGTCTTATGTCACGCTAATTAAAAGTGGTTTGAAAAGGCACCTAATCAAAAGTACAATTGCTTTCTTCGATTCGATTGCATCGCTCTCAAGGAGGTTTATAATTTCCAACCACCTTCTATTCCTTGCGCACTCTCTCTCTCTCTCCCTCCCTCCCTCTCTCTTTCTATCTCTCTTTCTATCTCTTTATCGCTTTCTCTCTTTCTTTCTATCTCTCTCGTTCGCTCTCTCTCTCTCCATCTCTCTACCTTTCTCTCTCTATCTTGATAACTATTTGTTGTTTCCTCACGTAACTTGGGACGTATTCGAATTACTTTTGGGAGAGTGAGGAGTGAGGGTATTGTGTGGGGATAAATGTTTGATCAACCTTTTAGATTGATAGGACATTGATATCTAATATCAATGTCCTCTCATCTATACCGTAATAGAACTTATCTTATCTACCTGTAGACGTCCTATGCCACTGTCTGACGAAGACATATATATAGGAGTAGAAACGTCGCCATCCTTCTCCATTTGTATATTTATCTTATTACTTTCTAAACTTAATTTTCCCCATGACGCGCGCCTTCCATTTTTTTTTAGAAATCAATATGAACTGTGGATAAACTATAACCATATCTAGTATTCTTTTTTAGATTTTTTTTCCGTCATTTTTATTGGTGACTTGCGGAATATATCAAAATATCTGCATGTACAACGTTGGGGGTTAATGAAAAGAACTTTGAAATAATGACGACCAAAATGCAGCTTTATACGTTTAACCCGCCCTCGATCTTATTTTTTTTTTACTTATATGGAACGAAAATAGAATAAAAACATCTGTCTTCCAATAAGTAGGGTGCACTATGACACAAGTGTGAAATTGATTGCTATTTCCTAATTAAGAACCAATTTCCCGAAGTACTCAGAAACAATGAGAGATGTTACTAACAATTATAAAGTATGAAACTATTGTTTGAAGATTCTGCTTAAATGATAACTGGAAGTGTCCTTCAACGGGACTTTACTTTTGAATGAAATCGAGATACGATAATGTAATCTTGGCGTCGAATTTAACGTCTAGTGAGATTCATTGTTAAACTATGTAATCATGACGCTAAATATCCGATTAAAATGTCGATTAAATGTGCTTAATTTCTAATATCATCCCACGATGAAAAATCATCGCAGTATTAATCGATCAATTACACTACTTAGGGGCGTAGCATTACGTATTGTAGCCGCGATAATTGATGACTTTATTGAGAAAATAAAATGATATAGCATTGACGAATCTCTGTCAAAATGTATTTAGCGGGAGATAGGAAGAGATACAAAACGGGATGCCACTGTCTTTATTATCTAAACTTCTCATCTAATTAATTAAAACAAGTGTTAGCGATGAGTAAGTAGGATTATCGTTACCCTCTTGTTTTATTCTCTAGATTGTCCCCGTTGACATACTGCGGGGCATGATGCTATGTTTATAAGGCGAGGAAATGTCGCTAATTAATGCCATGCATTTGAAGGCACGCATATTTTTGACAACTGGCAAGTATTGGTTAAGGGGGGTTAGGGTCTGGATTAAAATCGGGTGCTTAACTCGGAGACTTGCCGCCTCGCGCCAGAACGACTCATCTTTTAAGAACCTCCCTCTTTTCTTAACAATTGTCACAACGAAGCCGGGGAATTAAATGGCAGAAGAAAACTGTGTCAGTTCAAACTTAAAGGCAGATCTTGATTAATTAGAAAATAGTTTCAAAGTATTTTTTGCATTGAGACAATTATCATCGTTATCGTTATTGGTATCATCTTCATCATCATTAACCATCGCCACCATAAGCATTAACATCCCCTTCTCCTTCTCCCTTTCATCCTCCTCCTCCCCATCACCATCACCATCATCATTGCCATCACCATCATCATCATCATCAATATCATTATCACCACCATTATCATCATTATCATTATCATAATCATCATCATCATCATCATCATCATCATAATTAAACTCATCAGAATCAGAATGGTCATCATAGTCAATATATCATCTTTATCGTTACAATCATCAATATCATGTTCCTAAAATGTCTAGCGTCTTAGAAAGTTGTGACTACCAACTACATGTAGTCTATTATTTTTAACATAAAATTGCAATCTCCTCATCCGAAATTCGTTTTTAATTTACATCATGCAAGCACGAACTCTCAGAAACGCTGGGTAAAGAATGGGTAATACATGATAAGGGCAAATGGAAGCTTGGAATTATGTTTAATAAAATTGTCATCAGATGTTTACAACATAATTACACGTTTTCTCAGCCACTATTCTTAAGCGATTTAAAGATTCAACTATTAAAGTTCACAAAATCAAGTAAAGAACCCTTATGAATTCTGTGCAAATTAAATGCTCAAAATGTAAATAATGTTTTAACTCAATTCGGAAAAACTACGATGAGGAAAGCTTAACCATTTTTTTTACATAAAACTGTTCAAAGTTGATAGCCTAGGGTACTCTGGCAAATATTAAGGAAAACGTACCCATTTGTAGTAGAAACTGCTGAAAGTTGGTCGGATACCTAACTAACTACATGTTTGGGCAAATCTTTTAAAGAATGTTAAGTCCTTTAAAAGTTTGGATAAGCTTGCGTTGGCGACAGGGATCATGAGTTAATACGTGCTAGTTGAGGAACGACATCACAACTCCGTATTAACAGGTATTTAATGAGCATTAGCAGGTGATTGTATTAATTGATCGCAGAAATCCAGCGAGATATGAATTTTTACAAGGCGATGAAGAGTACTTGATATTATGAATGAAAGTTAGGCGGGTGAAAGGAGATAATGAAGGAAAATATTTATCGAAGGAAAATTCTTAAAATGTTATTCATTGATCACAGAAATCCAGCAAGATATCATTTTTACAAGGCGATGAAGAGTACTTGAAGTTATGAATGTATAAGTTACTAAGGATGAAGGGAGATAATTAGGAAAATGTTTATCGAAGGAAAATTCTTAAAATGTTATTCATTGATCACAGAAATCCAGCAAGATATCATTTTTACAAGGCGATGAAGAGTAACTGAAATTATGAATGTAAGTTACGAAGGATGAAGGGAGATAATTAGGAAAATGTTAAATGAGGGAAATTTTAAAAATTGATCCCAGAAATCCAGCGAGATATCATTTTTACAAGGCGATGAAGAGAACGTTATTATGAAGGATATGAAGAGAGAAGATGAATAAAATGTACCAGTGAAGCTTTTAATTAGTAAAATTTCCACTTTAAACTAAAAAATTAAAAGATAAATGTTTATAGTTTGTAGAATCAATTATGTTAAGATTCGATTTTATTATACAAATGCACCAAAATCATAATCGTCATTTCACAAAACTTTAGTTAAGAGTTTTTATCTGAAGAAAAATCTACTTTGTAAATCTTCCATATCTTTTTTTCACAGATAAAAACTTCGGGCATAATAATTATTGTTTCTGGTAGTAGGCAAAACTTCACAAAATAATTTAGGTACCTTACTTTTAAAAAAATGTATAAAGTAAACTGTTCTGTGATAAAAGTCTTACTTTTGAATTACCAATAACTTTTTTAAATCTCTGACAAAATCTGCTAGCAAAAAAAGTTCAGTATATACACTGCAAAAGCGCTGGTGTTAAATTTAACACTGACCGGAATCTATATAGGACCACACCATAAAAGTGTTAAAATAACACCAGTGCAGAACAAAATCAATATATTTAAACACCGCCTGGTGTTTTCCGGGACCTTAAACAACACCAGTTGGTTTTGAAATATATTAAATGGATTATAATATGGTGCTCTTTTTAACACCTTTCTGGTGAGGTCCTATATAGATTCCGGCTGGTGTTACATTTAACACAAGCTTTTTTTGCAGTGCACATTTGACGAATATAATTATATCAAGAGGCTTCAATTCTATAGACGGCTTTTTTTTTTATATCAACTCTTCATTAGAATTCTCTAAGCGCTCTACAATTGCAGCATTATTATGAGATCTGTCAAGTCTCTATTAGGCCTGTCATCACTCGTGTATGATATGATTGTGTTAGGTTAGAGTAATTGATGTCGAATTATCGTGATTATAAGCAGAAGTCATCACTTGCCGGTCTATTAATCACAACTCACCCGCCAATGATGACCAAATCACGTACAGACTTTAAGGGGAACATATGCAGGCACCCTTGGGGTCATCGTGCTGTCATTATATTATAACCAAAAAAGATCAGATGAACAAGTAGTGAAAATTTCAGCAAAATCAGGCAATCCGTTCAAAAGTTATGAATTTTTAAAGTCACATAGATATGACGATCCGTGCTATCGGCAACATCTACAGAATCTATGACGCCATGTCGGACAAGTCCTCATTCATTTTGTTCATAGATTTTTTTTAAATCGATCGACATGATTCTTCTTAAAATGTATGCGGAATCAATAGAGGAATGCTATACTCAATAAGACCGCACGCCACTAATTGTGTCAGGTGACCACTATGTTTTGTCATGTTACCCCGTACCAAAGATTTTTAAATTATTTAAAAAAAATGATATAAGATCAATGGTGCATATCTGGGCTTTTCTTTTCACATGTANAAAAAAAATCAGAAAATATTGATATTTTCTGTTGTAAACTGGCAGTTGAAGTGCTTGATCCCAATCCATATTTGCACTCCCGAACAGGTAAAAAACTGAGGTCCTTACGCGGCGGATAAATATTAGGTATGAATATTGCTTGGTTGCCCTGGCATGCTCATATAAATCATCGAATTATCGGTCAATTAATGCCCAATTACTTCTAAGTATAATTGCCTCTACTAATATTTTGTCCCTATTTTTGCAGCCTTATCTATCCACCAATCGTCACAATATCAAGGATTGAGCCTGTTGAGGGGTTTATGTAACAGTGTAACTAAAGTTAATTCTCAATTTCCCCCAATCGAGGACGGACTAGCTCTGAAAAGCTTCCTTTGTTGAGTAATTCACTATCACCTTTTATAGTAGTCCCACTCGCACCGAACGGTGTTGTTTCCGCTGATGTGTCAAGAGACAACATTTTCTTTTTATATTATTAGCTCTAATTTACCCTAGGGTAGTTACTGTATGTTTTACGCACATAGAGGAACATTGTCACATCTTTGCTCCATTAAAAGTAACTTTCTGCCGATGAAAATCTCAGATAAGCACAACATATTATGCTCATTCCCAGATAAATTGATTCCTGTATTAAAGTCTTTGGTCGATTTTTTTTATTTGTATTCCTTTTTGCGAGAGAGTTTCTTTTTTCCTTTTTTTTTGGGGGGGGGAGGACAGACTAATATAGTTCTGAAAAAAAATCAAGGAGTTATTAGAGTAATAATTCCTTGGAAAAAAAAAAAAACTTCCTTTGTTGAGTGATTCACTCCCACCTTTTATAGTAGTCCCACTCGCACCGAACGGTGTTGTTTCCGCTGATGTGTCAAAAGACAACATTTTCTTTTTCCAATTAGCTCCAGTATACCCTATAGAGTAATTAGTGTATGGTTGACATGAATGGAGGAACATTGTCACATCTTTGTTCCATCAAAATAACTTTCTTCCATGAGAAATCATATAAACTCTGTATGAAAGTCTACGGCAGATTTTGTCTTCTTTTTGCGCAAGAGATTTTTTTTTTTGGGGGGGGGGGTGTAGTGGGGAGTGCTTTCAACCTATTTGAAAGATTGAGGTTCAGATATTATATCAATTCATAGGTTTCGGTCAAGTTATTCACATAATACAGTTAACAAATATTACAAATTAGATTGAAACTTTATTTTCAAAAATTGTTTAACTTATCATTAAACAAAAATGACGACGGCATTTCTCCTGCTGTAAAATAGTTTACATCTTCATATTTTTTTCTGTATTGAATGAAAAATTGGGAAGAGCATGGAATCGCAAGCCGATTAAAGGAAACTGGTGACCTCATGGGTCATTCAAATATATATATGATATGCATGTTGAATTGGATTATATTTTTATGAAAGAGATCTGAACCCAAAATCTTATACTTTCATTTCCGATTATTTGTATTTTCTGATTGGTGGATGAGGAGATGTGAGATGAACTTCATATCCAAGGATGATAGCAAAACACTAAAAGTAAAAGCGTCAGGATTTAATGGGAAAATGCGTCCCATTAGAAAACAACATTTCTGAAATGCTAGTTTAAATGGTGGCAGTGGGATCTGGATCTGGATCAGAATAAGAAGTGGAAAGAAGCTCCAACTAGATTACTAGATCTACGTAGAAAACGGGCTGGGGGNGGGGGGGGGGGGGGGGGGGGGGGGGGGGGCGGCTGGGTCGCAGCAACTAAGCAGATCCAGGGCTGTGTTTCATAAAGCTGTTCGTAGAGGTATCCCCAACTCTGTGCAAGACTGGTGACCCTTTCCAGCACTCAGTGATAACCCCCATTCTCTAAGGTCTTAACAGAGAAGGTTCACCTGTCGTGCGTAGTGTCATGCGTAGTTCTACGAACAGCCTCATGAATTACAGCCCAGGGTTGTGTTTCAAAGATGTGCGTAGATCAAGGCAAGACTCTACAAACGACTGGTAACCCTTTTTTTTCGCACTCAATGATAACCTCTGGCGCTGAATCACACCTGAGAAACAATCACCAGTCAGTCGTAGAGTCGTAAGTAGATCTACGAACACAAAACCCAGGACGGTGTTTCACCAAGTTACGAAAGACATTAAGAGCGACTTTACGCACGACTGGTATCAATGCTTGTGGTGAATGATCAAGAATCTCACGCGTATAACACACATACTCCAGTTTTCTTAAAGAAGAACCACGAAGGAAATTACGAATAAAACATATTTTACAAGTACGAAAAGGTGATTACGTGGATAATATGTTGAAAGAACTGTTTTATACCAAAATTCGATCATGTAAAACAAAAAACCTGATTTTAGGGCTCGTTTTTTTGCATTTCGGTTTCGGGATATTTCGAGTTATTTCGAGTTATTTCGTGTTATTTCGGTAATGACGTCAATTAAGGGACATTTGCAGAAGGAACCATCCATCATAATTCTAAAGGGCAAACTGCCTTCCTGTACGTGCTTCGAATTATTGCATTTATGTACTTTTATGTCCTGTAAAGCTATCCAAAATACTATGACGGCAAACGCTCTTGTAAGTAAAGTGCAAGTGCATTGTTGTCGTAAATCAAATGGTACGCTCACACATTCTTTCCTTTATGTCTTATGCCTTTTATATCTGAGAAAATAATTGCCACACTCAAATAGTCGGGTTGTTATTGTAACATTTCATTTATTGGACATGTCTATTTACTGGATTTCACATCCTTTCAAGCAGTGTGTTGTGGATGCATAGCTCAATTATGTACACTAAGATTCCTTCCTCTTATTATGCTGAGTAATGTTGAACATGAATACACCGTATCAATCGGAGAAATACTTTCTTTTGTGTGCATATAACCATTTTGAAGGCTTCTGTGGAAGTTGTTTGGTTCGTCCAATTTTTTTTTTCATTCTTGCTCAAAATGTTGTCCCTTTTTGACGTCACAATACCAATCACCTTTCGTACTCCGTTTGCATTATGTTCGTCAAACCCGCACGTTTCAGGCTTGATACTGTCTTCGTGATTCTCTTTTAAAGTCGTACGTAACTTCAAGAACTATTTGGTGAAACACCTCCCTTGTATATTATACACAATCATTGACACCAAAGAGACATGCGAGATATAAATGATATCCAATAAAGACGAAGATGCATGCCTGAATCCGTAAAGAACATCCACACGACCAAATGGACATCGCGGTATCCAAAGTAGTTGAGGACTAGATGTTCTAATAGCATCTACCTCTTATCATCTTGCCCTTAAGACACAGGGGCTACATTGCGCTCAACCATTTTTGTATAGACTCTGTGTTCTAATAGTACTCATCTCAGCTCATTCTTATGCCCCTGAACACACTACACTGCGCTCAACCATTTTTTGTATATTTGAGGACTCTGTGTTCTTATAGCACACATCTTTGCTCAGTCTCTTGTCCTGAGCGCACAAGTACTACACAGCACTCAATCAAAAATTCGTACATACCCCTTTCATCGCCTACACCCCTCTGATCGCGCCCACAGTTGAGATCTCTGTGTTATGATAAAACCCATTTCTGATCATTCCCTTGCCCACAGAGACTCACATTCCCCTCCTATCGCGCCTCCACACAGGGATCAGAGTCCTCAATTGGACCACGTCCAACGCAGTCGTGGATCAATGTGGAGCGGGAAAGTCGCTTCCAATCAAATTAAAGATAGTCTGGAGACCGATGCCCAACTTTGCATTTTTATCCTGCGTTGGCCCAGGATTTTTGAAAATTACAAACGCTAACTTGGACGCACAAAGACGCAGGTCATACGATGGACTGTCGTTCGGCGTACGTTTCTTGAGTGCAAGCCAAACGTCACTAGATCATCTGCTTAGCGTAGACTGCGCCCTCAGGGGGGCGTTTTTAATCTAAAAAAAAAGACTCTGGGCCGACGCAGGCTAAAACGCGAAGGCGTGAGTCGGTCTTACAGTCCCGGTCACATAGGGCCCTGGAAGAAACACGACTCAACACGACTCTTTGTTCGGGGGCAGTTAACTGTGAATTAACAAAGAGTCGTGTTGATTCGTGTTACCGGGGCCTTAGCTGGGAGTGGTTGACGTCAACACCTAGCATGCCCAGACACAAAAAGACTTTCCGGTCGCAAGGAGCTGGATCAAAGAGAATCGGGAGATGTCGCAATCAGACGACAGATAGTCTTCAATCAAATCTTCATTTGAATAATTAGATCTGTTGACCCGAACCTCTTAATGAGACAATGATCACTTATTAATATAATAATACGGGTAATTATAATGTGATGAAGAGGCTTTGTTAAAAAAAATAGGTCATTCTTTAGTAACCCCTCCCGTATATCCTTAGCCCCTCAAACCGTTCTTTCGCTAATCACTTCAGTTAATCGCGGCCTTATTGATGCGGCACTACACATGTTTCGGTCCCTTACAAGTGTTCCTAGTACAGGAAGTCTGTAATTGAACCTAAAGTAAACGATCTCTATCTATCTCCTCTACCCCAATCTATTATACCCCTTTCCCGGGAGTTCTGTTCTCACCAGAAGATCCCCCGGTGTATGCCAGGTTTCCTTAATCGCGGCGCATGGCCGCCCGGAAATGCTGCTAATTCGAATAATTGGAATATTGACTTGTTGAACGCTGCCACTGACTAATCAGACAACTGACGAGAAAATTGGCGCCAGTGAGACGCCGTGATGTGTTAACCGCAGCAGCTAAATCGGGGGCAGCACGCACCTATCCTCGCATTGTCGTACCCCTTAAACCACCTCGTTAACAAAGCCTGTTCCCGCGTGCAATTAGAGACAATAAAACTTGACGTATTTGCGCGCAGGTGACGTGCGACAGCGTCATGTATACGCGTCGGCATGTTGCGCAGCACCTGAAGACTCAGTGGCGCCAAAATGGAATTGACAGTGGAAACGTCCACCGGTCGTCTGCTTTCGTTTTGATATTTTGCAACGTATGTGCTCGTAAGCCAATTATTGTATTATATAGTTATCGAATTAGTGTTTTTAATGCAGAAGGCATTATGAAGGTATCAGCTTGGCTTTATTTGAAATCCTAAACTGACAATAGAACATCATTATCTCTCTTTTTAACTATACGTAGATTCTTGAATAATCTCTTTTGTTAACAAAATACCTTCACATCCGCCTCTTCATTTTATTACACATTGTGTCACTTTTGCAGACGTCAGCTGATCTTATTTCTCACTTTCACGTTGTTCAAAGTTTCGAAAAAGATTTAGATTTCGATAAGAAAAGAAAAGTAGCAGAATCTAAGCAAAAAATAAACGGTTCTTATTATTAAACCGTTTTCCTTCACTAACCAACTGCATTTATTGAATTTGCTGGCAATAAATTATGCGTGCGACGTGGGGGCCTTTGAGGCCAAACCCCCCCCCCCCCCCCCCCCCCGTGAGAGATGGGGGCTGCAAATTTTTGGGTAATAAGGGTGTAAAACTTGCTAAGGGGTGCCAAATCTTAGTTGAATACTTCTGTCATCTCCAGGAGGCATGGGAGGGGAGGGGCTACACATTTTAGCGACGTCATAGGTGCACAACTGACTATTTATTGTATCCATATTAATGTTTTAAATGTTAGTTTTTTCCCCAAAATATAATTTCCTCAAAGCTCTAACTAAAGGATATCTTCATGATAGATATTTAGATCCCCTATTTGCATGTTTACATTGATACAAGCTTCGTATCTTTCTGTAGAAATGACATATTTTGCACCATAAACATAATAGAAAATGTTTGCTAGTTGTGCACCAATGATGTCATAAAATTGGCAACATGGCTGAAAATTTCTTCTGATTTGCTAATTTTTTCAAATCTTCATAACTTTTTGTTATCACTTGTACGATTTTTATCAAACTTTTTTTTGCGATAGACTCTTCTTTTAGGCATTCGCGGGGAAATTAAAGTGAAGAGGCAGTAGCCCCTGGATTCGCCTTCTACTTAAAAAATACCCATGGAATTCTGGCTGCGCCCTGAAATTTCTTTCCACCCGACCCCCTTATTTACCGACTACTCTCTCTCCCATGTCGTCTTCAACCTGTTCGTGTCGAACAATTGGCCTTTGACGTGGGTGCCTTGAACCACTAGATGCTTATGGTGGCCAAGAAAGGATTCACAAACTATTTTTCTGTTCAAATAGAAGGTAATTTTCCACACCCTTATCTGAAGAGGGGTGTCGGAATGTTCAATATTTACATCAATTTGCTTTCAAGGGACGCAGAGGGATGTTCATTGCAAAATAAAATATGATAAAAAGGACTGCACTGTAGAAGATATAATAAAGAGCTTCTTTTCTTCGAAAAAGAGTGTGAAAAAAAATCATCATTAAATAAAAGACGTCCAAATGATATCCTTTGAGAAGGTTCGTCAAAAGGAAGTCCATTTTTTAACAAAAAAGAGAAATATCTCCAGGTTTGTTTGGAAAAAGTGCATAAATAGGACTTCATTATCTTTAAAAAAAAAAAAAAGTTTATCAAAAGGGAAATGCCTCTCAAATGGTCTACTTTTTTTATAAAGGACATAAAAGTGAACATTCATTTAGCTTAAACAATGGATTGTTAATAAGACCGTACTTTTGATAAAAACACGGGTTTTTTTTAAGAAAGAAGGCAATCTAAAAAAAGGAAGTCATTGTAAAAATAAGCATAAAAAAGGATAAACGATTGTCCCCCCCCCCAAAAAAAAGCGTGAGTGGTGTCCATTCATCAAAAAAGAGTTTGATAAAATGGTTTCCTTTTCAGAAAAAAGTACAGTATATGAAAAAGGCGTCCTTCAGTTACTTACGTCCAAAAAGAGATACATCAAAATAATAGAACACCTTTCCTTAAAAAATGAAAATTAATAAAGGCTGGATATTTGTTTAGCATTCCTAACGGGCCACCATAGCTATGCAGCAGGTTTTCAGTGATGATCTACTGATCTCGGAGCCAGCTCATAGGATGTAATCAAAACAATTGTGAGCCTGTTTGGTCGATAATTCGAGGCAAAACAAGGAAATTATAGACGGATCTGTCAGCTTAGCAAACCGCTCATTGACGGTTAAATATCACAACGATGTTCCCCGCTCACGGAATACCATGACAACACAATTTTGAAACAAGTGTTTAGCTCTCCCGACCGCCGCCAAATTAGGAGCTGTAGGAAATCATTAGAATAATTAATGTCAAATGTTCGACAGAGAACACATTGAGGTAAATGAACAAAATGTATTAAAGTACATCACCGAGCTTCATGAAATTGAAATTGTGGGTATAGCAAAATTCATTTACAAAAATGGTGTTTATCGATACGCAGCCATATTTAGAGCTATAGCCCGCTAAAAGAGCCTCAACCTTTTTTTCGCCTCTTTCTATTTTCTTTTCTAAATTTTTACGGAGCGCTCGCCCCCTCCGATCCCTGGATATACGCTTGATAATTTCAATAATAATAATGAACGGCTTTTATATAGCGCTTATCAATTCATGAGATTTACCTAAGCCCTCTAAAATTGCAGCATCATTACCCTGGCTTTAGCCCGGCAGCGTTCTGATAGCACCCACCTCTGATCGCGCCTCCGGGGCGCGATCAGAGGGGCATACATATTAGAGGGTTATGTAAGGACTCTGTGGTTGAGTGCAGTGCAGTCCCTGTGTGTACAGTGTAAGTGAATATGCAGAGGTTGGTGCTATCAGAACACTCAGTCCTCAACTGGACTATTTGCAGGGCGGTAGGTGCATTTCAGTGGTGGGATGATACGCGAGAAAAGAGCGATTGCTAACTCCTCACCAGCTGACCACCACTTAGGAGGTGTTGCTCAAAATCAATTGCAAATCAACTGCAACTTTGCAAATTATAACGCGCATTTTCATTCGCGCACGGTATGCGCATTTAACAAGACGCGCATAAAACAATGGTTTTGATTGGCGCGTTCCGATCAACTACAACTTGCGATCAATTGCAACCTTTGAGCAATACCCCCTTAGTAGGGTAATGGTGGATATGTAGTGAATAGCGGTTGGGTTGTGAGAAGTGGGTAGGTGTTTAGACCGGATCTGGAACAAATTCTTCACTGTCCATCTTCACTAGATAACTCTCAGGTCTTTGAAGGTGCAGGTAGGTGCGTTTCAGCGGTGTGTTGATGCGATGAAGGGATGTACTCAGCAAATATTATAGGGTGGATGCGTCGTGAATATTGGACAAATTGTGAAAAGTGGATGAATTTTTAGACCGGATTTAAGTGAATAACCCTTCCTCATCTTCTGTAGCTCTTTGCAGAGCGGTGGATGCGTTTCAGTGGTGGGTTGATGCGCTAGAAGGGGTAGTTACGCGGGGTACTACCGAGGAGTCCGACAGCTTACGAGGCCGACATTTTGAATAATTGGTGCACGAAAAATAGACATTTCATAAAAACGGATTAGAGTCAGACAACTCATTAATCTGACAAAATTATGAAAACGCACATGATTACGACCGAACATAAATTTTGCAAATGAGACCGACTCTAGGTAAAATTGGTCTATTAGTACGACAGCACTATATTTACGTTAGTCGGTCTTGTAGGTCTGTTCGCGTGATGTCGGGCTCAAGGCAAATAATTTGTCAGTGTCGATCTTG
The DNA here is from genome assembly GCA_036244855.1 of Temnopleurus reevesii. NCBI lineage: Eukaryota > Metazoa > Echinodermata > Echinoidea > Temnopleuroida > Temnopleuridae > Temnopleurus > Temnopleurus reevesii. Next base: position 60,161 of record BQKZ01000901.1, read on the forward strand.
CGAGCGTGAAAGTAAAAATGTCTAGTTTGAACCTTATTTTGAAAATTGTCGATGTAGTAGGCTTATATTCATTTCTGTCGGACTCGTGAGCTGTCGGACTCGTGGCCTGTCGGACTCGTGGGATGCTCCCGTTACGAGTCGATATTACCATCACTTAGCATAGTTATAGGTGGATGTGTAGTGAATAGGTGGGTAGATTGTGAGAACTGGTTAGGTTATGACCGAATCTAGAAGGAACCCTTCGCCATCTTCAGAAGATAACTCTCAGCTCTTAGTATAGCTTATTTCTATAGCAATCAGATAAAGAGCACCATAGCGCTTGGCAGTGAGGTTGGTGCATTTCTGTGGTGTGTTGATGTGCGAGAAGGAGTAACTGCTAGCCATCACCACCACTTCGCAGAGTTAAAGATCGATGCGAGGCGAATTGAATAGTGGGCAGATTGTGAGAAGTGGGAGGGCGTCTGACAACTGATTGAAGTTGTTCATTGTACCTCATTATTGGAAATCAAACAGATTGTTGACTGCTTGCCATAATTGGTTTATTGATTGATAGTTTATTGAATAATCGATCTCCTAAAAATTGACTGATTTAATTATTTGAAAATGGCTCTTGTTGCTCACTTTAACTGAGTTGCTTGAAGATGTCTTTGTCGTGAAAGTCGTTTTAGATCGCTTTATGTCCATTTTGACGGAGGGCATTTTTGACACCATGAACATAAACAGTCGGTGCTCACCCAAGCATGAATGAAAATTGATTATGTAAGCGGCACTTGAGAGATATAATATATTATCGATAAATGTGAAAATGTCATGATAATACTTTGAAATACATTTTAACAATGGTTTCTATTGTGTAAAGTTATTATTGATCGTCATCCCTATTTGCCTAATGTAATACATCATGTATCCAATATCGGTAGTTTTTTTTAACTTGGGAGAGGAGCGCATTTATCGAATTTCTCCCAACCTACATGTAATCATGGTAATGATGATAATAGGCATGGGGACGGGTTATGGTTTGAAAAGGGGGGCAGTAGCGAAATGAGATATTACCCTTCACCTGTCTCGGTGATCCATAACAGTTCATCATGAGTCACAGCCAAAGTATGACAGAGGTGTACCTGAATAAATTGATGCAATTTCCCCTGAGCCAGATAACTTTTATTCCCAAGTATTATACACCTGAAGGATAAGGCTACAAAGCTCGGAAAACCATTACTCATCATAACCATTGGACTATATTTTGTGATAAAAGAAATGTTTTTAGGTTACACCTTTGTTTTCAACCTTAAAAATGTAAATTTTAAGAGTTAAGGTTGTCACATATAAATCATTGTGGCAGTAGTAGCAATTGCATATATATGGATGTCTGTGTATAAATTATGTGAAAGCGTTTGTGCGTGTGGTTTCTTTTTAGGGGAGTGGGTGTGGGTGGGTGCATGTTATAACCCGCTATGAATCTTGCGGTCTCTGCTGAATTATGTTTACTACACATGTACGCACTCACATTTGCACATTCAAAATACACACCCACACATAACCCATGCTCACACACACACACACACACACACACACACACACACACACACAAACACACAACCACAAGCTCATTCTCCCACTCTCTGTCTATTTTTCGCTCTCTCTCTGCAAACTTTCACACTGAAACACCTTACAAGCAACATACATGCATACACACACACACACACACACACACACACTTTTATCTCTCTTTCTATTTTTCTCTTTACCTATCCTTCACCTTTTCATCTTTTTATTTCCTTTATCCTTCTCATTCTTCACACATATATTCAAACACTCACACAGACACATCCACACACAATATTCATTCATGTTAACCCTCTCTCTCTCCCTCTCTCTCCCTCTCCCTCTCTCTCCCTCTCTCTCTCTCTCTCTCTCCTTTCTCCCCCTCTCTCTCCCTCCCTCACACACAGACACACACACAAACAAACAAACACCAACACACACTTCTTTCTTTCTCTCTTACATATACACACATGCGCACACAAAAACAATCATACATACACACACACACACAAACACACACACATACAATCCAGTCGACCATGTTTTCACGTGTTAATATCATCTTCCCCTTATACATAACCCTTCTATGAAAGAATCACCCACAGAACTATTAAAAACTTATTCCAAATCGTCTCTGATATGGCCATAATCAAAATAAATTGTTTTTTTATGGTGTCACAAAATAAACCAATCGAAGACTACAAACTTCACAATTTATTCAATTATTTATTGAAACGAACATCGTTGTGTGATATAGTACCAAGAGTTTTATTGTACAAAAAACAATCAAATTGTACACTAAATCATTTTTTTTATCAGTCGATGTTTCGAACAATTGTCATATTATGGAGGTTTCGATTTCATTCGTCAAAGTCACAGTCGACCGGATGTAGTACGTCATAGTATTGCGCGTCTGTTCATTGTTACGTGCGAAACTACCTGTGACGTAACAATGAGCAAACGCGCAAAAATATGACATACTACTCCCGGTCGATGAGCCCTTCGTCACAGCTGACTGAAATCGAAAAACCATATTTTCTCAAAGATCAAGTTGTATTTTACAGAGATTCAGAACGATATGGCATTCTTGTTATTTTACAAAAGCAACAATTTTGTACAGAAACGAAGACTATATTTTTACGTTGCTACACAAATGACCAGTGTGCAGCAGTTAAACGAACGTTGCGATAAACAATGGATTCTAGGAATCGAAACAATTTTGACAATTTCGCATTTCGAGTGAGTTTATTTTCCAAGATTTTGGTCAAAATATCATCCTTAACCTGCCTGATTTTAAGTCAGACGATATACCCGTTTTCTACCATTGTTGTTTGCTGTGTATACGACAAATAAATTTAGAATTTATAACAGAGAATACATATCTTATGACATTCAGGGCTTTGCATTTGCAAAGTATTTCACACAGACACTACTACCTGACTACGACATTGCAATTTATTTTGTCACACAACCTGAAATTACGGCAAACAGTAACTTCTGCAAACAACGAGGAGACATTAAAATGGAATATTACCGGACGAACTGGCTACCAACATCTAAACGGTTTATATTTTACAATGTGGATGATAGGTGTCACTCTAAATCCAAAAGATGATCAACGCTTTTGCGATCATAACTAACCGTCAGCCTTAAGACTGGGACATATCTAGAGACGATCATTTTACTTGAGAATTTCAATTTCATCACGAAGCTGACCAAACATGCCAAAGGCGGAGACAAAAAAAATTATATGATTTTCAAGGTGCTAATAAAATTGTCATACTAGTTCAAATGCAATGCGATTTATTTCCCGGCTTCTACTTGCAGTCATTGTTACAAAATTTCCCCCACCTCTCCCTGTAAATTTTGTATTATCTTCCAATGTCCCCTACATCAGAAAAACAAAGCGATGGCGCGAAAAAGAGGAGACAAAATAAATAAATTTCTCTTGTTTTTCCTTTCTATATCTTCAATGATTTTCGTGATACTAATTGCCAACTTAAAAGTTCTTTTGAGAAAAGAAAATAGGAAAGATTCCAAAATAAATAAAAGCAATCGGCGATTTCATCCGCGTGTAGAATATACATTCTTCACGCTGATTCGATATCAAGAAATATCTTCTGATATTTTTTTCAGAAAAGAAGAAAATATTAACAAAACACAGTCATCTCCCTAATGACATAATATTATGTTCTATACGTCCTACAGGAGCCGCGGAATATTGGGAAATGGGGGTGGGGGCTGACAATTTAGGCTGTGCAATACCACTGCATGAAATAGCTGAACAAGAAGAGGTAGCCCCCAGGACCACCTCCCCTCCACTGTCGTATTATTTTTGGGGTATGCCATACTTTAGTGCAGATGAAATTCAAAATGAGAAATCCCACAAGCCCATGTTTAGCTTTCATAAAATACAGTTAACATCCCACGAGCCCATGTTTAGCTTTTATAAAAGACAGTTAAAATCCCACGAGCCCATGTTTAGCTTTTATAAAAGACAGTTAAGACCAACACCTTGCTAGGACTACACAATTAATCCGAGGAGGGATCTGTCAAAAACCAATTATCATTCATAATATTTCATATTGCATTTGATCATTTTTTTTACAATTTCATCATGAAGTCACTTTACTGAGAACTTGCTGTAGTACTTCATGAACTTGGTTTCCACGCGACCAAACGAACATAGATTGGCCCTGCCCAGTGAAAATAAGTGCCAAAGTTCCACCGAGTACAGCGAATAAGCGTGACGTCATTCCAGCGACGTAAACGTGACTCTTGGTTCTTAAAGATATCAGGGTCACATTATTGAGCGTAGCTATGGATATCCAAAGCTCTAGGGGGAATGTTGGCCGCTCCGTTGCAAGTTTGGTTGCTCCTATATTGCCAATGTACCTCATGCACGGGTTTAGTTGTTTGGAATAGTTATTCCTGAATGACACGCAAAGGTTATGACGTCAGCAGTGCGGTAGACCATCAGACCATAAGATGTATTCCAATCGTTATCCTTTATTGTCCATTGAATCAAAAGGGTTCGGAATCTCAATTAAATGGAATCTATTTGAATTTGTAGCACTAAGAATCCTCTATTCAAGACAAGGGTATACATGAGGCTGGCTTTTAAAGCCTTTATCATCTGTAAAATACTCGACAATTTCAATGCGTCCATTCGCTGTCGCTTCGTCGATGGTGCACATTGTGCGGGAATCAGTAAGAATCGACGATTTGTGCTTTTTTGGTCTCCGGGGGTGAGGGGTCGTTGCACAATATACCCGTTTACCATGGGCCATTGAGTACTCACATGGCCAAAGTCACCTGACAGCTGTCACGTGATATCTAACACGCTTTGAGTTCGGCGGAACATGTCTTCAGTTAACATCATCCACGTTCAAACGGTGAGAACCCGCGGGTTAAGAAGAGCCAAAGACCAATGTCACCTGCTTTTGAGCTTGGCCCAACGCGTCATCAGTAAGTCGCGTCCACGTTTAAACGGTTAAAACGCGAGGGTCAAGAAGAGCCATGACTCAAGAATAGCCCTGAATTGACCACTTGCGCATGAAGGATCATACTGTTCCGGGTCGTATGGTTGAAGCCCCATCTGAAATGCCGTTGTCTACGTAGGAGGACAAGGAGGTCTAGATACAACATGGCATTCAGTCGCGATTGTTTGCGCTGGGCACCACGAGCTAAACCGGAAACAGGAAAGACTAAAAAAAAGGCCGGAAGTCTACTGGATTTGAACATCCTCAAGCTTCCCGGTCATAGTCACTATCATGGTCCAAGGTGTCACCGTTCGACACGCGGTAGTACAACGAGTCCCGCCGGTCGTCTTCGATGTCCGTGAGCGAACCGTTCCTGTTATCTCCCAGAGGGTGGTGCGATTGTGACTGTTGATTCGGCTGGTGTGCTTTGATGTCATCCTCCCTCTCATCGCCTTCTCCCTTACCCGTGGGTACTTCCTGCATTGCAAGAAAAAAAAAATAAAGCGAAAGAGTTAATAATATTATCAAAAATGGCACCAGGGATTGCGATCTGATTAAGCCCCAGACATACCCAAGATTCCAAAGAAAGAAAGCGAAAGAGCCAATATGATTGTAAAAAATGGAGCCATGGGTTATGAGTATTGCGATCCGAATAAGCCCCCCAAACACACCCGAGCGTAGTACAGTTGAGGACTATGTGTAGAGGCGTGATCCGAGGGATAAGTGTGATCAGAGGGGCATGTGAGAGTCTGTGGTTGAGTGTTGTTGACACTGTGTGTTCAGGGCAAGGATATGTGCAGAGGCAGGTACTGTTAGAACACAGAGTCCTCAACTGGACTAACCCGAGCGTCCCCTTGTATAGGCATTACAACCCGGTCTTAAATGACTTTCGAGGGCAACAACACAATCATAATTTTCGTCTAAGGTCTCAATTCCCTGTCATCGTCGTGAGTGACACCTTCCTTTGAACTCGAAAAGCCCAGAATGGATCTCGGGGTTTTCTTTACGTCTAGCAAAAACGAAAATAATCTTTGCATAATCAAGACATAGCAGACGATTATAATCCGTCTCCATGACATGCAACCTTGTCCTTTTTATGAAAGCGTGAACGAGACGGATGCGTACATTTTTCCTATCCCAAAATGGCGTAGATCCCATAAGGTCGTTCTACCACTGGGGAGAGTTTCTCACAAAACCATCTCGGTGCAAAATTGGCGCCATCGCATTAAAATGAGTTCACATATAGGGTTACACTTCATTTATGCAGATATTCCAATGAGATGTCTGTGAAGTTGTTGCACCTATTCCAAATTATGTGACGTATGTGACGACCTAAAATTGACTTAACGTAAAACCGACCCGCCTAGGATGTTGCAATTTAAGGTCGTCACAGCCGTACGATACATGTTCTATACCGGTTTGAAATTATCTGTCAAATTACGGTGTCAATAAATTTCCACTTAGAAACGGCCATTTTAATCTGTGTTTAGCCCATTTGGGTTTGTTTGTTTCGTTGTGATCTTTAAAATTATTTTAGAAACCGTGTACTATGTTGTTGACAGTTATATGCAGGCTTCATTTACCTAAATCTGTGAGTACTGAAAATGTGGTGTCTTAAAACCCTTCTACATCCTTAAGATGTCACTCTCCAAATTGCATCACAGCATTTGTCATTCATTACCCCCTCGCTCATTTGAAGAGGAGAGAGGGAAATTGCAAGCAAAACTAGCAAGGTATAAGAGCCCGAGACCCGTGATTAATACCCTCAAATAAAGGCCGAAACACACCTTTGATTTTTAACATGCGTCGGCCAAGCGATTTTTAAACTTTACAATGCTCCCTGCACACAAAGACGCAGGTCATACGGTGGACTGACGCTCGTCACAGCTAGTTCCTTGACCACAAGCCGAACATCAGTCCATCGCCTGCTCAGTGTATACTTTCAGGGTAATAGAACACGTTTTGTGTTTTGGTCCAATAACTTTTTAGGTATATAGTGCTCTAAAATATACCTGATGTATGAGCAGAAAGAGAAAAACATCTACACTAGATCTGACCATTTTTATTCTATCACCAGTTGTCGCTGGATACAGAGAATTTTTTAAATGAAAATAATCACTAAAATGGTCATAAATCCTTAAATTGGCAACGCACAAATCATTTGAAAATCACCATTTTCCACGCAAATTGGCAACTTTTTGCATTTTAACTCGCTTTTTGACAATGAACATTCTAAAAAGAGACTTTAAAATTTTAGTGTTGCCAATTTAGGAAAGGAATAGTGATTGAATTTATTGTAAAATAATTCCTGTCCTGAATGGGTGAAAAAGAAAAACGCTGGTCCGACGCAGGCATAAAACGCAAAGGTGTGACTCGGCCTTTACGAGGTTGTTTCATCTTCATGGCCGTGATGGACCGTGACTTTTGGAGTGTGACTCGATATCTTCATCGTCGTCGAGAAAGGTCAGTGACGGCAAGCCGATTGACAAGCTCAGAATTCTGCCCGTCATCCCCCTGATCACGCTCACAGCATAGATGACGCACCCCTAAGCCATGATCCGTTAAAAGATGAATCTACCCCATTTTTCTAATAGGAGCAAGAACATTATTTTGGTGAGCGGAACAAAAAGGTATGAAGAAAGTCGGACAAGTAATTTAAGAAAATGTTAGAGATATTTGATGATTTGAAAAAATGGGAAAATCAGCATGATCAGTGGAAGTTTTGAGACAGGTTGCCAGTTTTATGAAGTCATAGGTTCCCTTAGTTTATATTTCTCTATTTCTGCCGTGTGTTTATGAAGGAAAAGTGCGTAAAGTGAATGAAAGTAGACTACAAATGTAAACTACTCCCAGCTCGAATGACGGTTCACTCATCAATTTTAAAAGGTTATTAAGTTAATTCTCGCGAATAAAAAAAAGAACCTGAGATAAATTGCTTTGTTTCAAACAAGACTATCGATTCTATCTCTTGCTTTACATTCCCTTTTGTATACGCTCTTTCATCCTTCTCGAAAATAGCGAATATCTTCTTTCTTACTTTTCACGCACGTCACTAATTACAGGCCAAATGAAGTCATTATTTGAACGAGATAAATGGTTTTGCTCGACACCCAATTTATGATTTTTATGTCCACATACTTAAAAGCCAACTCTCAAGGAGGTGAAATTAACGAGGTCCAAGGATTACACGAATCTAATGTTAAAGGCATTTACTGATGATAATCACATCCGTTCAATTTAGAATCTGCTCTTTTTCGAGTGGCTTAAGTGGTTGTGTTTTCGGTGAGCTCGTTATATTAGATGCTCATTTATCTAAAAATTAATGTTCAGAGCACGGTGTGTATTTACAGTAGCTCTTGCTTCTATGGATATTCCTCGACGGAAGCCTCGTAATTCTGATGGTGCAAAGAAACCACTTAATTTGAGCTATCTTAGTTGGTATAATCCTGATTGAGAGCACTACTTGACGGAATCTGCGTTAAGGTGCGGGCGGATTTCCCGCTATAAAAACGCTGACGTCTGCGCGCGTATAAAAACCTCCACTTTTTACGATTTTAAATATCCTGCCTATTGAACCAGCTTTTTATTCTTCATACGCGTGGAATTGGCTTCTCAAGAAGTCCATAAAACATCGGATTAATCTGTGATTTCATATCCTTCTCTTTTTTAAGTGGCAAGTGAAAAGCTTTCCGGGGCCATTCTTAATATGACACTTGATTTAAGTTATAAAAACTATGGCATTCCGTCAAAAAGCAAGCTAATTTACACGTAAAGATCAGCAGATGAACAGTATTTGTCGATTTGCATGCCGACAATCCTAACATATAATATCGGGAAGTCTTATGAATAAGAATAGTTGTCTTCTTTTTGGACATTCAATACAGATGTCGTCTAAAACGTAAATGATTCAGCTTATAGCAACGGATTTCTCCTTTTCGATCAGGAGAATTATTTCTTCTAATTTCTAAGATCTCCTTCCTTTCATTAGCCTGTTATTTCAACAAAGCTCTGATTACTTTTCGAATAATATTTTATAAGTTTGAAAGAAAAAGGATAATTCCGTGTGGTTATTTACCTGCTTCAATCGCCTCCATTTTGCTCTCCTGTTCTGGAACCAAGTCTTGACCTGGAAAATACATAAAAAACACAGAAATTGAAGAGTAAATTCCAAAATTTGGCATCAAATCCTTTTGATAAACAAATTGGATGTCATCTTAATTACTAAACAGTCTTTGATATATTTGCGGTTGCCCTCGGTCCATCATTAAAATCGGAGATGCCAACCATTCCGAAACATGCAGGGGTCAAAATTAAAATGTGCATTACGCTACAGATGAAGAAAACACGTGTCTGTAATAATAATTTAAAAAAAATTGTCAAAGATTGATTTGAGGGGAAAATATTGAATTTATATCGCAAGAATAATTTTTTTTTTTTTGGAAATGTCGGAGAAAGGCTATTCTTTATTCCCAAATATGATATCAAAGGGGAATTAAAAGGCAAAAATAAATGCTACAAATTAACTATAATCATCATGGTCATAAGGTATGTAATATAAAATAAAAAAAGAATTGGAGTGAGATTGAATTGACTTTCGCAAAGAAAATATTCCCTTTCCTTGACATACAAGTCACTACAAGTCAATTATTAGCCACATAGATAAGAGGGGACGTTTTAGCCTCTTAAGGAGCACTTGGTGTACTCATCAAGACACGCATCATTTGAAAGGAATAGACCAAAGCTATCAAGCGGTACTCTTCGAGAAACTTCATACCCTCCATTAGCCAATTCAGGGGCCTTTCACATAAAAGAGATACGATTAATAAAAAAATTAATAGTATATTTATTACACATGTTTTGCCATAGAGTTGCGATTGATTTTCATCGTAAGTTTAATTAGCAGCTTTTAGGTTACAGGCCCCTGAGCTATCATTCTGGTTGTAGACAATTCCAATCTTCATATTTCTCCGGGATATTTCTTTGAGATTTTCCTCTCTTCAACTTATTGATCATGTTGATTGTTGTTTCGCACCCTCTCTCACTCTTTCATATTTCCCCCATTTCGTCATCGCTTATGTTTTGTCCCTCCTTTTTCTCTTTGTCCAGGGCAGTGTTTCACCAAATCGTTTGTAAAGTTATACAAACTACTTTAAAAAGACTGGATTACGTTAAAGAGTGCAATACGCATACGATTCTCGACCATTTAGCACAAGGACTGATACCAGTAGTTCTTAAATTCGTTCTTAAAGTCTTTCGTAACAGGGCGAAACATTGTCCAGAGAACCCTTATTCTTTATGATGATAACTATCATAAGGTTATAAATTATTCGTATTTTCAGCTTTCTGAAGAGATTTTTCAGTCTTATTTTTCTTCACAATTTCCTTTTCGTCATCACTTATAAATATGTTGTGCCTCCTATCTCCCTACATGTCCAGAACCCCCCTTGTCCCCCTTTTTAATTAGACATAATAAGGATGATATATTATTCATATTTTCACCTATCTCTGAGACTTTTCGCTCTTCGCCTTATTCTTCCTCTCCCTTTCTCCTCCCTCCCCCCCCCCCCCCCCCCCCCCCCCCCTCACTCAATATCATCTCCTTCGTAACCATTCAAGGTTTCTCTATCATTATCTTTATATGTATGTCCAGACATCGCTTTGTCTCTCTCTCTCTCTCTCTCTCCCTTTCTCCTTCTCCCCTCGCTCAATATCATCTACTTCGTCATCGTTCATTGCCCTACCTTTCTTTGTATATCCAGAAATCTCTTTGTTTCTCTCTCTCTCTCTCTCTCTCTCTCTCTCCCCTATTTCTCTCTTTGTTATGAATGCTGATGAGACAACGCCACACGCCCATCAAACCCGACTATAATCCTTGTACCATCATATCTTATCCCTCGTCGAGAGGCAGTTCACTTTCAAATACCAGTACTTCAAACCCACCACTTATCCGCCTTCATCATTATCCATCTCGACCCAATAGAATCCTTAAGAAAGCCTTAATCTCATACTTGCGAGGCTCCAAGCGATGTTTGATCACTGGTACCCCCTCTTGGGGTGTGTGTTTGCCCCCCTTTGGACTGGTGTTTGCCCCTCTCTCGTCGAAGACAACGGTGTTAGGGGGATTTAGAGTCTTCCATGGAGGGTTTGGTCAACAA
>BQKZ01000901.1:83309-94369 GCA_036244855.1 Temnopleurus reevesii
CCCCCAACCTTATCTCTCTCTCTCTCTCTCTCTCCAATTTTCTGTTACTACTTCGCACCTTTCTCTACATCCTTTTCTTTGTCAATATGATTTTGCTCTCATCCCTACTCCAATCCCTATACATTTTGTATCGAGCATATTTCCCTTCCCCCTCTCTCTCTCATTCTTTTTTTTTTTCTTTCTCTGCCTCTTATCTTTATCTTCTCTCTCCTCAGCTCCTGGTCAGTCAAATTATTCCCTAAACCTTTTAGACGAAACCAATAACTGAGCGAAAACCATATGAGAGTGAAAAACACATTGAAGCAAATTTTTAAAAATAGTTATTGTTATAAAATTATATGTCAAGCTTCTACTCAACTTTTGATATCACTGGCAAGCTTTCGTACTCTAATCTGAGGACCTTTTCAAGCCGAATGACCTCGTTTTGACGTGTTACTCTCGCTATTCAGTCTCTCTGTTCAAAATAAGCTTCATCTTGTCAATCCAAAGAGATCCGTTGACATTCCTTTCCGAAATATTGGTCTCAAAGTAAATTATTTTAGCATTATCCCATTTGATTATACTGTTATCGTCTTGAGATTGTAAAAAAAAATGAAATATTCTTACCTGTCTTTCGCTGAGTTGGAGAACTTTAGCAAGCTTTTTTCTTTCAGGCGGTGAAAGATATTTCTGATTCTCAAATTTCTTCTCCAGTTCCATTGTCTGGTCGTTGGAGAAACGAACCTGGCCGCCTTTGCGTTTGTGAAGCGGTCTCTGGATGAACGGGTTCCATAAAAACGGTTTCCCTGAAACTGGAATTAAAGCAAAAAGAAATTGTATTAAAACACATTAAGCCTAATTTAACAATAACAACAACGTAATCAATAGAATTACGTAAAATTGAACTAAAATTTCATGATTTCTCTTGTAAATTTCAATCTGGATGACTACAATGTACATTGTATTTATGACTAATGTAGTGGCGAAGGGTACGCTTGACAAATGGGGGCTTGTCCGGGAGCTGAGCCTTGGATCCAGACTGAATGAATTATTATGTGCAAATTATGACATTAATGTGCACGCACTGTATGAATCGAAATATGTATGCATCATCTGATATGAAAGTATTGATATCATGATATGGATGATTAGAAATTTAATTGGTTTAATCAAAATAAAATGGCGGACACAATCCATTGTATAAAATCAACAATGATATCGTTAATGGAAGGAAACTAGTGAGACAGCGAGTTATATTCGCTAATCATGCTAATGGGATCGGATATGCTTAGCACTCGTGAATTCAATTCAACATAAGTACAAATTAATTTCCATCAAAACCGTGTCTCGAAAGGATTTGAGGAAAATCATAATTTCCGTCGCAACTTGAAAAATATGAAGGCAGCGCATCACCGAGTTTTGAAACAACAATTGCAAAAACGCACCATGCGTTGAAACAATAAACCAAGATGTGTCATTACTCAAGATTGGTGCATTTTCCATTGGCGGGTAAAGATAACCAGCTGGAAATACGCAGAGATTCATAGATCCATGCAGAAAAAACGGGGAGAAGAATTACAACAAATTACAAATTCATGGGTCGCACGTGTAAAACGTAAACTGCTCTAATCAATGAAACACTTGTAGTAGAGCGATTTCAATTAAACCCCGTCGTTGGATCGGGTTCAGCTACCTTCACACAGGGCTCTTAAATCGGAAAAACTTGCTCGGAGTATTTGGGGAACAGAATCGTCAGACAATCGGGTAAATAAGATAATTGTCAAGTGCAATACAAATTGATCGAATCCACGGAGGAAATTATGTCTAAACTCTCTTACGCGAGAGGACGAGTAGGGATTGGAAACAGGCCCGGCCAATGTGTCCCTCTTTACAAATGAATCAATCAGGGTTGCAGTCACCTTCTGGTGATTAATAGATTCTGACCTCCCCCTGACATTCGCTATCTTGCTTTTGTCTTGTTGGGCTCTTCTTCGGGACACGTCATCACCCCGAAGGAGGAGAGAAGGAGGAGGGGGTGTTAGAGAGGGAGTGAGAGGGGGTAGGGGAGGGGAGGGGCGTTCCGCGTTTATCATGCTATATCGTCACAGCGAGGTAGAGAACTCATATATCGTCACAGAACACCACTCGTCAGTTTTATGCCGCTACAGACTGAACACCTGGATCTCCCCCTGACATTCGCAATCTTACTTTTGTGTTGTTGGGATCTTCTTCGGGACATGTCATCACCCCGAAGGAGGAGGAGGAGGAGGAGGGGGTGTAAGAGAGGGAGTAAGAGGGGGTAGGGGAGGGGAGGGGCGTTCTGCGTTTATCACGCTATGCCATCACAGAGAACACCACTCGTCAGCTTTGTAACGTTCCAAACTGAACACCTAGCTCGGTTGGTTGAGTATCGTCATTGACTGAACACCTAGGACATTGAGGTTAAACCATACTGGTGCTGTTTGTACCTCTAAGGTTTAACATTGCCACAGATTATTCAAAGAGTCAAACTGAAATTCCACCTCTGCAGGGATGTCCAACCATTCCGGAATATGGGTCCAAATTGAAATGTGAACAACATAACAGCTGAACAAACTTGAGAACAAACATGACAACGACTACCAGACTCTAGGCCATCATTGCGATTCACTTGTAATGAAAGCCATGAATTCATATGAAAATAAATCTCATGCATGTTCCCGAATAGTTGGCCTCTCTATACCGATGCATGACACTCACAAGATATGAGCAAAATAAAAGTTAACTATTTCGAATATTTGATTTGCTCCCTAACAAGCAGAGGATCATATAAATGTTGCCGTCGTTAGTCATTTCGAGATGTGTATTTTAAACAATCAATCTCGTGCATTATCAGATGTATTGTCATTCATATTGTTTCATTGAGCTTGCTTAGAACAGAACATGGACCTAGATTTACGTCAATTTTAGAACTAGAAGTATCGACAACCCATTGTGATATTGACAACTTGCCTTACTTGGCTATCGAGTGGGGTCTTTTTAGTTTTCGTTCACATCTATACCTCAATAGAAACAATCCTCTTATTTATATCAAAGAAATATGAAACATAAAAAGGACAGATTATGAACCTGAACTATCAAAGTGTAAAACATGTCAACCCAATCGTCCTACTTGTGCTAATTAAGAGAGGAAGCCAGTTTGTATCACTACCCCGGGGCATTACACGGCGGGGGAGACCTACTCAGTTACAGCATAATGTATGTCTAACCATAAACCCCCTCATTACCCGCGCCTTCATTTAGGAAGGGGCAGTAATTAACAACTTTCTTCCTATATCACTTCGGATGACTTGGCGCGCGCGGGTAAAAATAAGGAGAGAGGTGAAAAATTATGTAGTGTGTATCCCCGCGGCACTTGTGGGTGTTTGGGGATTTGTCTGGTGTAGGACACGGGAAGTTTAGGCGACCGTGATACCTGTTGGATATGCCAGGTTTTGTCATGGTAGTCCTGAGTTCTGGCAATTATGAAAGGAGCATTATTCATCAATGAATTAATGCAATGTTTCATCTAAAATTATTTGAGATGAACATCAATTTTTATTCTTTAACGAAAATGTTCTGCTGAGTTACCTAACATTTGTAGGTTGAAATACCAAAAATGTGAAAGTTAGTCATTATAACTTCACTGCTATCTACAAAAGCCCTACGTTGAAAATCAATATTATATAAACAGGTATCAATCTTAAGTTGGACTGAAAATTTCAACCGAATAAGATTGTATGGTTTAATAATCTTACAGATTTCAAATGTCAATCCAATTTCGATTGGCCCCTGACTACAATTTATATATTGATTTTTCAGTGAAAATGATTTGGAATGCAAGAATATCATTAGCTTGCCCTTGCTTTTCGGTATTCCATGAGCAAGAGTATATGGAGTATAGTGGAATTGGATCGTTAAAAAGAATCAAACAAATGAAAATAATCAATGATCATCGATTTTACTCGTCATGGATCTGTTAAAGACTGAAAGGTTATGACATTGGCTACCGTTTATTGACGTCCAGTTATCTTGATCAAACAAATTAAACCGAATAAGATTACATGGCAAACTATACAGGACAATATAAAACAAAAGAAATCGCAAAACGATCAATGAACCGAATTTACAAGGCGGTAAAACGCAAAGCAATTTTACGTTTCTTCAAGTGCTTTTAGAACTACGAGACACGATTATCTGTTTGGAAACAGATTCAATTTGCAGAAAACTTCTAGTATTTGCCAACTGCTGCTATTAGAATATAACTGTAACAATTGATGATCACACTTATCTTGATATAGATTACACTTAAAAGAACGGTCCGACTTTAATTACCACTATTCTAAACAGTTTGCCTGTCTTTATCCTTCGGTTTTTTAAAATACCCATGCTAATAAACACGTACCGTTTCATTGAATTGGCGAGTATTGTCTACTCGGGGAGGGATCAACGAATAAAACCCTGCCAACTATTCTTATAAATTGCCCAGTGGCCGTGAACATCTCGAATTAAGTCGTTAAAACGATGAAATTTGGTGATAGTTGTTAGCCAATATTGTATCTGTCCTTTAATGATCCGTATAAATAGGCATTAAATAGGGTATTGCAGAATTTAACTAGGTATTCGCCTAGGTTATAAAGAGATTAGTATTTGGCATCATTTAGAGGTAATCATTTATTGTAATAGAGGAAGGTATGATGTTCAATTAGGGTCATTTTTGTTTGTTGGAGAAAATCACTACTAAAATGGAATAAGATCATTAATATCGAAAACAGATGGGACCTTTTTTTTGTACAATATACTGATTTTCCTCTCCGAATGCTTTATTTAGGAGTAGAAATACATATTCAAAGAAAATGAACAGCATTTGATGTTATACTTAAGAGCTTCACCAACTTTCAGTTTTATGTAGTCTATTTAGTCATTTTGTACCTTCGTCTGTGTATGTGTCTGTGTCTGTATTTGTATGTATGTCTGTCTGTCTGTCTGTAGGTGCATTTTGTTTGGGAATATTGCAATTTTACAGGAAAATTTCGTTCCATTTTTTTAAATCGGTGCTTGCAATTCTGCACGCACTCTACGTTTCACGTCTCTCTAACTCTTTGTCAAGTTACCCAATATAATTATATAATCATCTTTTCTCACGCCAGAAATTGAAGTAGTTTGTAACGACCAATAATCGATATTCTTCTTCCGATGCCTCAATGTTCCAGACCAATTACGAGTGTTTGTATATACCAAGTATCCAAATAACACCAAACATATCCCTTAAGGATTTTTTCTAGGCCCCCAAGAGGGGTTAGAACATGCCCCCTTTTCACACTGTATTACTATGACTTGTCGGTTTGTCTCAAATTGGCCCGTCCACACATATCTATTGTGAGGCCCCCTAAACAAACGCCCCTCGTACTCTTTGCACATCTTTGTTGTACGTTTGCGCGTTGTCCACACCTGTACGATAAGTGCCATAGAGGTTTTAGAAATGGAAGTGTGCTTTAAGGGCCGACTCACACCTTTGCGTTTCTAGCCTGCGTCGGCCCAGCGTTTTTGGAGATTGAAAACGCTCCCTGAACGCACGTATACGCAGGCCAAACGGTGGACCGACGTTCGGCGTACGCTCCTTGAACTCAAGCCAAACGTCAGTCCACCGTCTATCTGATCAGGGTATACGGCGCGCTCGGGGAGCGTTTTTAACTTTCAAAAACGCTAGACCGACGCAGGCTATAAGAACGCAAAGGTGTGAGTTGGCCGTTAGGTCTGTATCTATTCTCTAGTTGCATTCACGGTTTTGACTCAAATTGGATGGGTTTAATACGCTAAGCAAATTATACATTTTTGTTTTGACACTGGGGATGGAAGCGAGAGTGGAAATACAACTTCCAAGTAAACAGGATTCGCTGGTTAGTTTCTTGTTTGAATTAGTTGGTATTTCCGTCCTATATTATGCTTCGTGAATCCTGCTCAATCATTTTGAAAAAGGCCTTATGCCTCCTACCATGCAATAAACAACATTTTTTAATGAATTAGTATCGAATAGTTCCAAATTAATAAGTTTCAAATCTACCCAAAGATATTTCTAATGCGAATGAAAAAAAGAGGACGAAAAAGGAAATACACAACCAAAATCATCTGCATTAACACTCAACCATTGATTTCTTTTTTTTTCCGATTTCAAACCAAAAAAAGATGTCTATTTCAAACATAAAAGATGCTAATGGGAATTATTGAAGAGCATTATAACATAAAAGTTAAAAGCAGATCGTAGAAAAGAGCAATATAGTTAAGTGTCCATCATTTTACAACACAAACTAATATTACGTAATAATGGGAAACCACGTACTTAGCGCCCTATCGATTCAGTCCCATGCGCCTATTTTAGTGTACTCCCTAAGGATTAGAAGTGAACGAAAATCATTATTTTAACACTCGACAACAAACGCAGGCCTTCTTATTACACTAAGTATGATATATTTATAAACCCATCAACTTATTCAGTGTTTGTTTTGTATTGATCGAAGTCGTCGCTCATTTGACCGCAATATTCTTCCCCTAGACGAGGATTCTTACATACAAATTTTAGAAGTTTCGTGAATTATTTTGGTATATTGTTGCCATTTTTCAAAAAATAGGGATATATTTACATTCAAGTATGTATATTTAAATTCAGGTATGTATTTAAAGAAATGATGATCAATGTTTTTGTCTGATGGAAGCTTGGCCTGTTTTGTTAAAAGTTTTAATTATGTCTTGGTGAATCTCCATCTCCATTAAACGCGATATTCAGAAAATACAAATCAAACTTTTATTTCTTGCAAATTCTGTGTATTAAAATGCTCATTTTATATCTTATATATGATCTCATTCATTGTTTACTAATTATGCATGCTCTTGATGGCTTAAGCTACAATGGTGAAGAAATTTTTAAAAATCTTTTTGAAATACTAAAAATAAAATCAGCATTATCAAATACTTCAGTTCCATACACTGTTCGAAAGAAGAGACTTTGTCATATAGTCATTATTTATTGTACGTCATGCTTATAATAAAAAGCTAAGAATTGTAACGACTTTCATTCATTTATTTAATTGGTATCTTACACATCTCCACCTGTCAATCAAAATGTTTCGTCTTGTCTCTGGCAGGGGGTACGACAAACGCATTTGAGACACTGCTAAACAATCGGTAGACAGTTACAAACAAAAGGGAAAAACTCTTGGGTACAAGCAAAGAATAGAAGCTTCTCAACGAAACAGCCATCAATTCTTTACACTCTCCATCAAATGGCCCTATTTGTCACCTTTCACCATTGTCTTCTTTTTACCCCCATTAAAAGTTTGTTTAACATATTCCCTCAACAACTATAGCCCTATATCATGACTATAATTATCTGGTCCTTACTTATCCGCATCGCGGGGTTTTTGCTTGCTCTGTCGCTTAGCGCACATTAGCGGACACAGGAAATTCGCAAGGACTCTCTCTTCCAAAGAAACGGACTCGGAAATATAACCTTTAAAGAGAAAAGAGGGGATACAATTGAGAAGAGTCGAATTTAACAAAGACAAAAGAACCACTAACAAGATTGACAAATGATGGGGTAGCAATCGCACGGAGTGATAACTGAACTATAATGCCGTTTCCGCTGGGATGGGGTGAGACAGATAGAGAGTGTCGTCTGTTTACTTTTAAAACAATTGCTGCATCGATCCGCCTAATTGTCTCGAGACAAGTGGACAACTATCCAACCAGATAGTTGGAGCAACAAGAAATTACTATTAAACGAAACGTGCTAAAAGCAATCCACATATTGGCTGATAGAGATATAATTTCATTTCCAGGTTTATTCCGCAGAAATCAATGGTTGGGGAGCAATTCTCATTGTTCCGCCATAATGAGGAGAACCGGAAACGGAAAGTCGCGACTGAAGCAAAAGACGATAGCAATGCGCGTACACACGCACAACGCATGAAGCTCGTTTTTTTTTAATGAGCGTGTAATTAGCTCCATTCCTCTTTCAAATAACAGACTGCAAATCGATGAGAAAGTTGGCAAATATTGCTCTGAATAAACAGTTTGGATAAAAAATGATGGTGATGGTTGATTGATGGATGTCAGTATTTGTCATCTTTGTGAAAGAGTGACGGGTTAGGTCGCTAATTAAGACCATGTCTTTAGTCTATGACAAACACATTTGTAACAGGAGATATGGGTGTTTTACCTCGACAAACAGCATAAATTATACAATTTGAGTAATTGATTCAATACGCTCTCCCTATAGGTTCTTCAAGATGTATCATTTGTCTCTAAAAGTTACGTGATATGTGGTATTTAACTCGGAAGACTTGTATTGTAATTGATAAGACT
Organism: Temnopleurus reevesii; assembly: GCA_036244855.1. Classification (NCBI taxonomy): domain Eukaryota; kingdom Metazoa; phylum Echinodermata; class Echinoidea; order Temnopleuroida; family Temnopleuridae; genus Temnopleurus; species Temnopleurus reevesii. The sequence goes on from BQKZ01000901.1 coordinate 91,668, forward strand.
TTTTATGGTGATATACATAATTGATTTATGTAAAATGGTTTGACTGTTAAATANTTTTTTTCGAGCATCATGAAAATAGCTTATGAGTAGGATCGAAACCGGAAAAGAAGTGTGTTGTTGAATGGTTTAATCTTTTCCTGTACAGCTCTCACTCTGGCCTCTATCATAACAGAATAGGCTATCACCGATCATAATAGAGATAAGTATAACCATTTCTTGCCAAGCTTTTAGTATTAATATACCACTAAGGTACCGCTATGTGTACATACATGTTTAGATAAGAGTTGACACTCAAAAGAAGGAGGAGTAAAAGTTTAATTAATATTGTGTAAAGAGGGGTACATGAACGTGAGTTAGGTAATATTTCAACGCGTTGGGTAAAATTTCGCAAAACGTTAGGTAAAATTTGCGAATTCCACACAGTATATGCTTACGCCAGAGCACCGATTAAGGTAGACCTGCCCGCTATATAAGTAGCCACCATTATTGCTATTCTCATTATCATTATCATTATTATTATCATCATTATCATGATGATAATTATTATGATTATTATTGTTATTGTTGTTATTATTATTATTATTATTATTATTATCATCATCATTATTACTATTAATTTTATAATTATTATCAATAACATTATCATTATTATTATTATCATCATTATTATTATTATTATTATTATTATTATTATTATTATCATTATTATTGATATTGATATTATTATTATTATCATTATTTCTACTACTACTCTATACCCAATTTACATGCATGTTCCCTTTTTACGTACACATACATGTTTTATTTGATGACAGTAAATTATTTTTTAGAAATATTCTAACAATAAAGGCAGAGTAAACCGAATTCAACACATGGCAAACAGTTTGTGACGAATGATGAATATTACAATCACATTTTCTGAAAGTATTATATATAGAATTATAGATTAAGTTGAAAATTTAACGGCAAAGCATAATATGATTTTTACAATGGTATTATATTTAGCCAAAAGTACTATGACTCTACCAAATCTGCGCATATGGAGACCTGTAAAATAAATGAAAATTATGTCTTACAGATGGCTACCACGGCTAAAAAAATACAGGAAACATATCCAGGAAAGGGATGAAAAGAAAACGCTAGACGGGAAATACTCTCAGCAAGAAATTACTTATTCAGAGGATATTATCATTCCCGCTCTATTTGTAATTGGTTGTAGCATAACATGTTCTGTGCTTTCTGTTAAATTGGGTCGATTGCGTTACAAGTAATACTTCCTTCCTTATATAGCCGTTTAAAAGACCAGAGTATTTTTAAAGATATCTCTTTGTTGTATAGTCATCGATTTTAATGGGGAATAACAGATTAAATATCAATTCATTAACATAGATATACAAAAGGAAAGATAGTGACAGTTTACGTTATAATCATTTTTACACGAATATTTGTTGTTGTTGTTGTTGTTATTATTATTATTATTATTATTATTATTATTATTATTATTATTATTATTAATATTGTTATTATCATTATTATCATTATTATTATTACTCTTATTATTCCTATTATTATTACGATCATTATTATCAATACTATCGTTATTATACGGTAATTAATCTCACCATATTCATCGCCCTCGATGACATTATCGATTGTATGTGTATTCACACTCTATTTCAAGTAAGCTCGTTTACGTTTAGTGAAAATTACTGTATTCATACTTTGAAAAAAATCACCTCAAATAGCCATTTCGAAACTATCTGGGCCTTTTTGTTGCATATTTTAAGAACCAGTTGGGGTCTCCTAGAACCACTGCGGCGATTGGCAGATTGGAATCGTGGGTTTTGAGTCCAAGAGTTTGAAATAGGAAAAATGAGGAATTTTATCCTTTTTCTAAATGCATCCCTCTCTCAAAACCCCATTGTTTTTAATACACCTCAGAACAATAGAATGTAAATATTACATAAAACCTTGTTCAATACAGATGGGAGATCTTGTCCCAAAACAAGAAATCTTGTTAGGCGAATTTCCTCCTTCGCTCTTCCGACATTCGGAGATTGAACCCCGGGATTGAACTTCCTTCAAAGAAAAAGTTTTTTAGAAGGGGAACGAGAAGAGGGGAGAGGGAGACAAGGGAGGGAAAGTGCATTTTTGTGAGTTTTTTCTTGTGGATGTTTTGTATATGTGCAAAGTTAGTCAAACGGTACTCTATTTGGCCGAAGATCACTTGACATGCAAATATATCTATTAGAAGAATAAATAAATAAAAATGGGGAGTGTCACTGGCGCTGAGGGGGTTTCACAATTACCATCCGACATTTATTGCCGCTAAGACGCCTCGTATTCTTACTAATTTCCTCCTGTCGTAATCATTTACCTCACCTGTGTCGAGTGCAGCACAATCTGAATGAATTACTAAACATCGTGAGTTTAGATTCAAACCGCGACCTTCTGATCGAAAGGTGAAAGTCAAAACCATTATATACGACGACGCGTCAAAAGAGAGACACATGGAGAAGGTGGAGTAAAGAAGGGGGATAGAAAGACAGATAGAAATATAGATAGATAGATAGATAGATAGATAGATGGATGGAGAGATATATAGATAGATAGATAGATAGATAGATAAATAGATAGATAGATAGATAGATAGATGAGAATTGTAAGGAATGGATAAGTTGGAAAGAGATAAAGAATAGACA
>BQKZ01000901.1:99028-120194 GCA_036244855.1 Temnopleurus reevesii
AAAGGGGGTTTGATCCCCTACCTCACCACTCCGTCCCTCGTTGTCCCAACGGACCTCGCCCCGCAAGGAGGGGGCATGATCCGCTCTTCCCCTCCCCCTCCCACTCACCCCTTCCCACATCCCAACGGACCCCGCCCCTCTCGGTAGACCAAAGGGTGCCGCGGCACGCGTGGAGGGGACCGATAAAAGCCGAAAACACGGAAACGAGTAGTCAAGTACACTGGTCGAGGAAATGATACTCCACTACTCATATCTCTTTACCATTTGCCAAAGCCATTTAGAGGATGATTGGGGTGTTATTGTAAGGGATAATTGTGTCTATTGCTCTCGTCTGATAAGCCCAACAGCGGAAATTATCCAAAGCAAAACGACGTCCTCTATCCGTTTGGACCAAAAGAGTCAGAAAGAGAGAAAAAACCGAAGGGAAACAGAGAGTGTAGAGGGGAAAATGGTTACAACGAAAATAATACGAGGAAACGGTGAATTATCTCATCATGTTTCTTTCGTATTTATGATACTTTTGAAAGTGTTATCGAGAGAGAGAAAACAATTCTTTGAAACAATGTATTTGTTTTAGCTTGATTAATAAATATTTCCTGGAATTAACGGAGTTTCACATACATTGAACATACCAAAGGTGGAGAATCGATTCTTATGTTTGATTTTGTATATTATCTAATATTTTTTCTTATTTTCTTTGGAATAAGTAAGCCATTCAAACTGCCAAATTAAAATAATTTTCTTGAGATATCAATTTCATTGTCGCAAAAAAAAATACATGCAAAACCCTTAACATTATTTTGGTCTACTTGAGCATGTTGAGTCATATCGTGGGCTTGTATTGACAAGATGAATTGATTATTAACATTACGAATAATTGGAAGGGGTATTGTCGGAGAAATCGTAAAATGATGAAGTATAGGAAATATGAAGATAATGAGAACAAAAACGGAACAAAATCATTTAGCATGGTTGATTAACCGCGAGGGTTTGTATTGGGGAGCCCCGAACAATGGAGGTGTTTTTGGAGACGATCGCACTAGACACTACGCGGTCTCTGCCCCACCAGCACAATGCCAGCGACGTGCTGACTCCACGTCGCGAAAATATTGAGATTGTCTTCATCAAACTGCCCAGAAGAAAAGGAAGAATGGATGAAAAGGGGGACAGGGGAGAAGAATAGAGAAGAAAAGATGTTGGCACATTGGGAGCTATTGATGTATGGTTGATTGACGTTGTTGTATGGGACGACTTCGGAGACTGCGCAGAGCTGCATAGTCGGGATCTAACGGGATGTGTACGCCAGACTTTCGGGATGGGAATTAGGGTAGACCCGATGCAGCCACTCGTGTGACGACGAAATGACGCAAAAACAAATAACGTCATCAGCAAATGAAAGCAAACCTCTAATTTGGGGGAAATAATTGCTTGGAATATACGCCAATCATTCCAATTCGCTCACTGTATAAAGCATATGAATACAATAGGATTTCTTTCTTTCCTTTTTTGTGGGGGGGGGGGGGGCTCTTGTCACAGAACGGAATAACATAACTCATTGAGACTGATGTCAATGATGATCTAAAAGGTGATCACTGTCTGTCCTAGATGGCTAATTGATGAGCCACTTCCGTCCTACATGACCAATTCATATCATGAAAAAGATAAACAGGTTTCCGATCGATATGCAAGTTACTTTTTTTCATAATTATGATACAGTTACAGAGGGGTCGCCCAGACATTATAATGTTTGTCTGTATGCTTAGCCAGAATGATACGACTACAAATAAAATGTTCGTGGTAAGAAGTTTCAGCTAGCATGTACCAAACATAATTTCTATAACTTCATTTACCGGTCCATAAACACATTAGTACCCAGGGGAGACATTTAGCTGACCCTGACATATCGTCGATCGCAAGCTGAAGACATTCAGTTAATATCGTCCAATGTATATTGACTTCATTTAGCTGTCCATAAACACATTAATATATGCAGGGGAGACATTTAGCTGACCCTAACATATTCATATACGTCGAACGCAAGCCGAAAACGTTCAGGTAACATACCCAACGCATATATTAACTTTATTTAGCGGTCCACAAAAGAGACATTTAGCTGACCCTATGTACGTCGAGCGCAGGCGGGTCAAATCCAGCGTTTGCCAATCGTCTCCCCGTCGTATCAATGCGTATAATTATATAACGGTTAAAGTGAATTACACTGGTCATGATTTTAATGTTGGATATAAACGCTCGAAGTCATTCAATTGATAATGATAACCCCAAAATACAAAATTAAGTTTTTGCTTTTGATATGTTCAATTAATATTTGGCCCAACAATCCTATAGAACTTCTTTACGAGTTCACTTCTCAAACTTTTATGATAAGAGACCGAATTCTATCCCATTTCAGCTGTCGATGCTGTATAGCAATAACATCCCGAACAGAAAAAAAATCAGTGTCAAAGAATTGAAGTGATGTAAAGTGAATCGAATGAAAGCAAAAGCATATTCACTGTGAGCAGAAGGAACGAATCATTGGGTAAACGCAAACAACTTCCATTGAATCATTCACAATTATTTTATAGCTATATGCACATAAAATAGATTTCCTTCCCTCTCATTCTGCAGAGAAATGACAAACATGTATCGGATATAGTCTTTGGATAACAAGAGAAGCTTTTTTCTTCTGTGATCATAAACGAATTGTGAAGGCTTGAATGAAATTGTTTATTTTGTCCAATACATTCGTCCATTCTGCTCACAATGATTGCTAAAGAAGGGAAAAAGAGGGATGGGGAAATAAAATGCCTAATTAGTTTCACGAGTCATGTTGTAGTATATCAAATGAGAGTACATTGATTTTTTAATAACTATCTAATATGGGTACATTTGTTTTAAGTGCTTTTAATAAATGATTGATGAAATTATAAACTACTTTAAAGAATGAGACGTTTCGACAAGGTCTACAATCAACCATAGGTATTAGAGCCTTCCAGTCATTTTTATTACCAAGAGTTATCAATTCCTTGATAAATTACTTTTTATTGATATTTTTAAAGTTCATAACGAGATGAACTATCGGTTTATTTTTCCAATACATACGATGGACTTAAAGCAGAAGGTCTTGGGTTCAAATCCCGATTTTCACGGCTAGGGCTACTTTGGTTAAGCAAGATATTCATTTAGATCCTGCTGCACTCAACCCAGGTACGTGAATTGGTACTGTATGAATGAATGTGTATGAATGTATAGTATATTCTTTGTTAAGGCGACCCCAACACAATCTTTGCTTTTAGGGTTTTCGCCTCCTTTAATTTTTTAATATGTCATCTTGTATTTTCCAATGGTTATTATGTCTTTCGAAGAAGGAAATAAATGTTCTATTCAATTAAAAATACTGTATATTAATCACAATTAATAAATAACGTGTATATAATACCCCCATTTAAGAGCTCTTATACAACTTTTCAAGCTGTGCCGTAAGCATCAGTCTGCAACATTGTCGGTTCTTTAAAATTTAGGAACTTTGGAGCAGACAATTGGTTGTAGACTTCTCCCATATTTACACAACTATACAAAAGGTTCGTAATTACTGTAAACATACGTGCACTCTCTTTACAACCAAGTTTTATGTGAATCTTTTCCCTTGATGCTTAAAAAAAAGGAGAAACACTAAAATTTGCACCCTTTTTTAAGAGATTGTAGTAGGTTTATAAATTATAGTGTGCTTCATACTCGAGATTAGAAAGTGAGAAAATTGCAAGAGATTTCAAAGTCATTCCTAAGTACCATTGAGAATGGTTTTTATCAACACGTCTCAAAATGTATAATCAGTCACACATTAATAGTAATAATAATAATAATAATAATAATAATAGATGAATCTTATAAAGCGCACTTTCCATCCAACATGTTCAAGGCGCTCCGAGCAAATTAGAAAAAAGAAAAAAGAGGTGATGGAAGTAAAAAAAAAAAAAAAGCATCCTTAAAATCTTACCATGTTTACAGCCAACGTCTACCAAATATGCTTCGTGAACACATAAACACGGAGGGAAGACGTTTAGCTGACTTTGTAAGGGTTCGCTTACGATAAACCAAAGAAATAACTTTCACGTTTATTCAGAAAACAGGTGCCCCACCTTTTCGATAATTCTCCGCAGAATATTATTAGATGGAAACATTTTTTGTGCTTGTGTGCACCTAGCTTTGGTGAATGTTTGAATTTACGTTGTTTAATTTGTCCAAATTATTTGTCCCCTATGCTCATAGCGTTGTATAAGACTCTCATCATCTCCACTCGACAAAGAGGTTGAAAGACAAAGAATAGATCAGGTGCCCGTAACATCGAAGAGATACAAGCAATTTAGCGATCAATCGCAAACGTTACTACATGATTTCCCATAGACTTGCGATTGATATCAATCGTACGATTGATTTGAATGCTTTGTGTTACAGGGCCCTGGATCCCGGGGTATAATAAGAATATACAATTCAACGAATCGCTCAAGATTGTCTAGTTTCGTATCATTAAAATGCAATACAGACGATGATATAATACTTATTATACGATGATATAATACTTATTATACATCGATGGAGTAGACACATGTGGGGTGTCGGGGACCTATTTCTGATTGTTTCGAAAGTAATTAGAACAATTAACTTCGTATTAATTGAAAACCAAAGTCTACACCCTCCTCGAAAGTATTATCAATTTCAATTAAAAATAAATTAGAATAATTCGCTTTTGATATTTGATGGGGGTATAGTTAATTAATATCATATGCATCTTATGGTCCGTATCTTCATTTAATAATGTTTCATATTAATTCAAAAGTATTATCTTAAAAATTGTTCAATTAGACATGAGTTGTAAGTTTCAATAACTATTAATAATCATAAATACATCCCGTGCTAATTCAACATATTATTCGTCAATAGTCTATTATAGATATAGATTGACACGAGACGATTCATTCTAGATATAAACAATTTCAATTAAAGTTTTCTTTTGGAATGGAGCATTGAAACAAGAATACAAATTAAATGTGGATTTAAAAGAAAAATATGAAACATTTTGATAGTTTACATAACCCTGCTTACATGTAACATGTGTATTATATACATTGTTGTTTGTTAAATTTCTTTATAGAAATGTGATTATGTCGTTATATCCATGAAGCAAGTATTTTTCGACGGCATTTGACATTTCACTTTTAATATGTGATGACAATGTCTTTAATAATTGCCATCACGATTGCTATTTAGCTTTAAAATTACTCCCTAGTGATCATTCCTAAAGGTCCAATATCAATTTGACATTCACTCACGATGTTAAACATGGTACACAAAGGAAGTGATAGCAATAGCTACTTCGCAAGGGCTTCTTCCGCAGTGAGCAACCGCCGGTGCAGAAAAACAGTACATGTGGGACTGGGCAACGTCATCTGGCGGGTGGGGGCCTATGCAACCGACACAGCCCGCGGCGAGGTCCGCGGGACTTGTCAGGAGGGAGGGGGTGACTCATCAGAGGGCTGCAACTATATGCTAGTCTGGGGAATACCTCTCCGTCAAGCTCAAAACCTCCTTTTAACCAGCCCAAGAGATCGAGCTTCGTAAGCCGTTACGATGTAGTCTAGACTTAAATGATCCTTTGGTGATAATTACCATCAAACCCGGTCAAATTTTCTCTCATCAGTCCATTTCCTAAATATGAACAGTGCATTATGGGAGGGCCTATTATAACGATGAATTGGGCATAAATATTCAGAATATTGCAACAGTATTAATCATAACCTGAGCAAACAAATAGTGGTCAAAAATCAAATTACAATTATTTTGAAGAGAAGCATGTATTTCATGACAATCAGACTACAAAATGTGGCCAATTTAACGACCAAAAACTGTCATTTTTTCACCATTTTGCGTACTGGGTTACACCATGTTCAAGCAGTTATATCTTCATCGACTAATGAGAACTGACTGGGAAGTTTCCGCTCAGCTATTCATTTCAGGGGCGGATCCAGGAATTTTCGATATTCGGGGAGGGGGGCGAACATTAGTGGGAAAACGGTAAAAAGGCATGAAAGATAAACAAAGATATAAAGTATTGCTTTTACTTTCAAAGGACCAGTGTGGAAGAGGGCAATGAGCTGAGAATAAAAGGAAAGAAAATCATCTAATTCCAAAAACTTTCTTAAAGAAAGTGCAAGGAAAGGTATAGAGCTCCCCACTCCCCCCCCCCCCCCCCCCCAAAAAAAAAGTACACCCCTGGATCCGACTTTTTGTTTTCTACTTCATACTTGATGAGTTAATATACGGCACCGCAATTCCCATTTCTGATAACCATGCTTAAATACCTCTTCCCGTTTTTAGCAAAGATTTCTTAAATACGCCTAATTTTCGGCCCAAAATTTGATACTTTTAAGTGTTTCTTAATTCCGTGATAAAATTCTAACCTCATGGTAAGACTCACTAATGGTTCCGTCATCGATTAGAGCAATCTTTAATGACTCAAAATTGTTGAATTGGAGTATGAGATTCTCCGTAAGATATGGTCCTCAAAAATGTTCGGTTGCCCCTGAATGTCATTTTTTACACAATATCGGTTGGTTGGAAAAGTGTTGTTTTCTTTCTAAAATATTTTTTTTTTTAGTTTGGAACACATTTCATGTTAAAAAAAGAAGTCTTCCAAAGATGAAGATTAAATCTGAAAAAAAAGGTTTAAAATGACTTCTCAGGCAGTATATATTTCACATGCGTTTTTCTATGATTTTATTGTGATTTTCTTTTTAAAATTTGAGTGAAAAGCAAATAAAAGGAGAGTTCCTTCTTTTATCTGCCATATTTGGATGTCTTTACCATCTAATTATCTTCTTGTTCTTTTTTGCCCCCTCCTCCACCACCACCACCTACTCCTCCCTCTCTTCTCCTCATCCTCTCCATCCTTCTTCTTCTTCTTGTTCTTCTTCTTCTCCTCCTTCTTAGTCTCCTTTCTATTATTATTATTCCTCTGATCTTCCTTCAAACTGAAAAATCTTAAGCAAGAAGATTCAAACACTGTTTTAAATGAAAAAAAAGGTGGAAACTTTATCAAAATTAAGACGTTACCATGTGCAGGTTCGGAATTTCTTCTTTATATATTTTGACAAAGATCGATCAATGGTATTTGATGATTCATACACGCTTATTGTTCTACAAAATGTGCTGTCGAAATAACAGATGATTTGCCTTGGTGAATAAGTTAATATTCAAACCGAGTTTTCGAAATACTTTAGCTGGTATGACAGAGGATAATTTGAAGAAATATTTTGATGGATCATGGCGTTATGCTTTTACTTTCTTTGCGCGGGCGTTTTAATATCACGATCACGAGTCCTCGTAAACGAATCCAATTTAGAAGGGAAATCAATAGTGTACCAGTCAAAAGAATGAATTAAAAAGAAGAAGAAATAAACCTAGAGATAAAACAAAGGACTAAAACAGACATAAAAACGAATCAATTTCCATTTAGAATCCAATCGAGAAGGAAGGTGAATCTTGTACCATTCAAAATAATAACATAGAAAAGAATAAAAGCACAAACCTAAAGATAAACAAATAATGACTAAAAAAGACATTAAAACGAATCGATTTTCATTTAGAATTCAATTTAGAAGGGAAATGAATCGTGTACCATTCAAAAGAATAGAATAAAAAGAATAAAAACACAAACCTAGAGATAAAAAAGATGACAAAAACAGGTAGAAAATAAATGTTCATCCCCAATGTTTTACCAACAGCTTATCAACAACCACGTCTGATGAAGGTTTTTTTTTCTTTAATAACGATATCAAATTGAAAAGTACTCACAATACAATAGGACATACAAGAAAAAAACAATATCATAGAACTTTCATTGTTTGATTATGACGTCAGTGAAAATAGTGAGAACTGGTTTTCTAACTTACAAATCTATAGAGTAGACAAAAATCTACTGCAGACTGCAAATTATTCTGGATGAACCGATTAGAGGAAAAAAAAGCATGTGCAGTCATTTAAATGATATAGACAATATTTGCCTGCAGTATAAGATCTATTCAGAGAGATTAAATATACCGGAAATTGTACGAACAAAGGATATTTTTTTTTCAAAAAACGGAAAATGATTCACTGCTTTGTGTTATACTTCATGTGCTATTTCCTGTAAATCAAACTGATCTGTCGAGGGCTTATCTTCGCAAGCCATGCAGGGCATCAATATGGGTCAGCGATTTTGAGACACAAGATTATATTTAATCTACAAAATATTTTCCAATCAATTGAAGTTGGCTGCTTCGGGGCTTTTTAATAGCTAGGCTCTGGGTAAATGGAATAAATTACGACTGTTCGTCTCAATCAGCTGTCATCATCATCATTATTATCATCGTCATTATCATCATCAATCATCATCAATCATCATCAATATATATAATCATCAATAATCATCTTCGTCGTCATCATCATCATAATCATCATCGTCATCATCATCATCATCATCATCATCACTATCGTCATCATTATCGTCATCATCATCATCATCATCATCATCATCATCATCACCATCACCATCATCATCATCGTCATCGTCATTATCATCATTATCAGCATCACCACTATTATCATCATCATCATCATCATCATCATCATCACCATCATCACTACTGTCATCATCATCACCACCCTCACCATCATCATCATCGTCATCGTCATTATCATCATCATCAGCATCACAACTATTATCATCATCATCATCATCTCAACGGGCAAGTGTGGCTCAATGGAAGAGCGTCTGCCCCATGAACGTGGGTCGCGGGTTCGAACCCTGGCCTAGTCACACGAAATACTTATATAAATGGGGTCATCTTGCAAGACGCTTGGCTTGCATAAGAAACACAATTGTAAAAACTTTATGTATCATTTTCTTACAGGGCCCGGAAAACAGCTATCAGCTGAAACTGACTACTCTGCATAGGAAAATAGGAGACATATTAATAATATTTCATTTGAAACGTACACTATAAGATGATATTAGTCTTCAAAACATTCCTACCAAGTTGACTGTATGCCACTTGATTTATTCTTTTTTTGTTTTTTCATGGTTTTTTTTTAATTAGAAACTGGGTAAATAACATGATTAAAAAAAACATCATTATCATTATATAGTTAACATTTTACTTTCTGAAATGCTCAATGGTCACAATTTCTTAATGAATTATTCAAATTCACACCAGCACAATCGATTTTTATCAATGACATCCTCATAAAATCTTAATTGAAATAGCTATACATAACAATGAGTTATGATCAAATCAATTCTATTCTAATCTATATTCCACATGGTGGATCTTTATGGCCTTAATACATTTCACATGAACGATAAAAGAAAAACCGGGAGACAAGATCATGCAATCTTCGGGTGTGACTTTATAGTCGAATTATAGAATTACGTGATGGAGCATAAGTTATGAAATGATCGTAATTTCTTATTCAATCCTTATATTTCCAACTTCCGATCCTAGCCAATTCAGTGTTAAGAGAGTACAACCAACACTGCCAGCAAGTCTATTTACTTTAGATATTATGGTCTTTGTATAATAATCGTAAATTTTGATATGAGAAGTCCTTGCCATTTTCTTCAATATCAATATTATGCAGGAACCGCTAAATATTACCAATAAGAGTTTTCATTCACTTCTTGACAGTTTTACACGAAGGAAGAATTTTCTAGGTCTCTAGACCTATAATTCATATTTCTGTGTTTAATTCTATTTCGGTGTTAGTTTAGAGTAAATTCATCGGTAGTGTTGTTCAATAACACCTTTCTGCACATTATGAAACGTCAATAGACGTGTTTGGATACTAAAAGAATTATATTGATTCTAATTGCGCTAAAGTTGATAAAAAATAATAAAATTTATTTTGTTTGTGTGTTAGGTTCTATACAATTTGATTCATTGCTGGTGTTCTATATATACTGCTCTGGTGCAGTGGTTAACTCTCGCCCTTCAACCAGAGGGTTGAGGTTCGAATCCCACCCATGGCATCAATTTGCTTCAGCAAAAAAAAAAACATATTGTGCTGCACTCAACCCTTTTGAGGTGAATGGGTACCTGGCATGAATATCAATTTCTTGACATGTTAGAACGCTGGTGGCGACGAGCTAAAGCCAGGGTAATAACAATGCAAAGCGCCTTAATTGAGCACTTTGCAGTGCAAATTGCATGACTTTGATGAGCTAACATGAAGATGAAAATCAATCGTGATAGATGTTGTAACAAAATCAACATGTTTGAAACTTGACAAGAGAGAGCCTTAGGTATTGATTCGAAACACAAGTATTTACGAGAGAAATGAAATCTAATACCTCGAAAGAAACTTATCGAGAACTTGAATCTGGACGTGTCTCTTTTGGTGTTGAAGTTAAGAGTTGATTATTTGCTTTCAGTTTTGTTTGTTGGTGTGGATGTTAAGCTACTGGTCTTCATTTGATTGTGAATCTAAACATATGTTCAAACTTGGGAAAGGACGATCGAGGTGTGAGGCAAATTAGGTCTCAAAGGATATGGAATCAGATAATACAAACCAAAATATATAGTAATCTCAGTTCATATTTACTACTATTACGACTACTACTACTACTACTATGTACTACTGCTTCATCTGACAATACTATTTAACATTAATACGTCTACTACTTGTACTGAAAATAATGTTGATAGTGATTAAAACAATGATAAAAAGATAAAAAATAGAGACAAAAAATAGCCACAAAGCAAAAATAATCAAATCTATACTAGTGGTTTCTTTTATTGACCACATTTGTCCACCAGACCAATTGCCGAATAAATAATAATAATATTGATAATAATCGTAATAATAATGATAGTAATGACAATAATAATAATAATAATGATAGTAATAATAGCAATAATAAAAAATTATTTTGATGATAATGATAATAATAATAATGATTAACCGCTTGTGACTATGATTCAAATCACGTAAAATTCCTTAATTTAGGACAGAGCGCCAATATTCTAAGAGTGAAAGATGAATTTAAAGATCCCTGTAATTCCAACTGCCGAAATCAAGTGGTTATTGAGTGTTATTTGATACCGAGCTGTTAAAGAAATTAGATGCTTTATGCCTTTTGTTATCATAGTGTGATCGAAGTTTCCTCCCTCTTTCCCCCTCATAAACTTTAACTACTACCTGTTGGTAAAGGCTATACCAGTGATCTCAAACAAAAAAGTACGATTCTACATTAATCATATCTGTGTTCTGATTAACCCTACTAATCTAAATAGACATGTTAATTTGCGCTGCTTCCCACCTCATTCGCCGAGGGACGTGACCCGCCGACCAAGCCAGAATTACTCTCCGGGGAGCAGCGAAAACTGATTCACGCGATCGCCCCCATTATTCGTGTTTTCAGTTCGAATATCAAGGCATCGGGGGAAAACTGAAGGATGATTTTTGTGATGAGAATTGAATTAGGGTTGATAAATCCAGGGGATTGATGTATTGTGATGTGTAAATGAGCCATGCTTTCCTCTTGTATGAGCTGCGGTGGAAATAGGAGGAGGGGGGCAGGCCGTGGGGAGTGAATGAGGGGTTGGGCTGGAGGCAAAGCATCGGTTTCACTTGTGTGAGTTCTCTCACCTCTAGCAACAGGTATGGGAGCTTTGAAGTGTCAAATGTGAAAATAATAAAATGTAAAGGAAAGAGGGTGAGACGAGGAAAGAAAAGAAGCGATCAAAAAAGAAAAAAAAAGTGGGAGAGAAAATGAGAAAGAAGGGCGACATGAGGGCGCAGTTTCGCTTGTGTGAGTTCTATCATAGCACCATGTATGGTAGCTTCTAGGTGCCAAGACCAACGAAAAATATTGAGTTGCGGCAAGAAAGGAAGAGAACGAAAAGGAAAACATGGGGAAAGAATGGGAAAGATAGATCAGTTTTAGAGGGCAGCTCTTTGTGAATGACATTTTCAATTGGAGCTTGTTTTAATAATCACAATATTATTCCCATATTTGTAGTTTTGTTTCATGAATTCCGAGGGTAGGACACCAATCTGCTTTTTCAATCACTCTCAAATAGCCAAGCATCTTTTGTCACATCTGCTTATCTTTTAATATTGCATATGAAACTTTATGATGAAAAGACGCGATATATCAGCAACTTTCGGTAAAAGTGAAGGGCGAATCACTGTGCAGGTTCATCTGCGTTCAATTGATATACTTTGAAATACATTCGGGGAAAATGAGAAATTTTCCTGAATTGAGTGAGTACTATAATAATTACGGGAGTGTAGAATACTTTGCCTTGTAAAACAGAACAAACACACATAAACAAAATCTGCTCAAGTACTGAACATCTGTTTGGCAGCAAACAATTGAAAAAAAAAGCAAAGTGTTAGTTGTTATCAAAGAGAAAATTACACATGTACAAGCATTTGTACTTGCATGTCACATATTGTTTCAATCGTAACCGTCCAAATGCACAATAAAATGAGTTTTATTATACAGCACATTTTTTTCGGTCGATCATGCTGCCATCAAATTGACTGCAATGTTATAATCATTCAAAATGCGTATTATACTGTTTTTTAATATGTTCACTTTCACCTTCACCCTATAATATGCGGAAATTATAGAGGAATTTGTTATCACAAAAAACAAAGCTCGATTGGCTAAAGTGTGTATATAATAGGACTGCCATAACAAATTAATCGGAGGAATAGCTTCCGGGATATCTAACAACAAGGTCTGAATTTCTGGTATAATTATTTTCAATATCCTCATTCAAATGCATCGGTATAATGTTTATATCAAATTGATGGTGATGTTTTAATCATATTGGTTGAAATTTGTTCGGGTATTTAAGAATGTATAAGGTGTAATCGTTAACCAATAGGCGGTGTGAGGACAGTCATAACTATTGCCTAACTTTTGAAGAGATAAATACTCAATTCTTTTTCGAATGATATCAGAGAAACTCATTAGGCTTCTCGCTTGTATTTCAGCTAGATTGATATATGCAACTTCTCAAACATGAACCACCCGTGCTGAGAGGATATAATCATGATGATTATGTTCATAACAAAATACCTGGTTCCAAAAATCTGAAAGGATATACTGAAATTGGCCCTAATCGTTATGTATTTATCACTCCCAGCGGAAGAGTTCTTACAAACATTGTAATCAAAGCCGTGAAGCGCGCAAATTACCTGTACAAAAGCTATTAAACCAAGGCTATTACCAATAACGTATTAGAATGAGAGGGGATAGCTTTATATGGCAAGTCAGGAAGTGATCGCTTGCGAGAAATATATCCTGTTCTCTGCTCGCTAGCTTCCTCTATGAGCATCATCATGATCATAATAATAACATCATATCCATAATCAGCAGACGACATGCTGCCCCGCGCGCGCGAAACCCAGACAAGAACACGACGGTGAGTTTCCCGCGCTGGCTGCCCGGTACACGGGGGTCGCGAAGCCTGCCCTTGCTCAGCAGACAAGACAATCAACTGCATCCAATAATACTCATTTCCTGCCGCCCATTACTAAATATTATCGCCAATAAAAATGCTTGAGTGTAAGCTCAAGGTGTTAGAGTAATATTGAGGGCAGGCTGACTTAGGGGAATAAAGATTACAAGTGGGTTTGAAGATAAAATGTGTGATTTTATTTGTTCGCACTATATACCAACAAAGCAACCAGTTGTAGTTTTAAATATCCTTGCATATTGCTATCGTGATTATGAATTATGCTGGTTGGTCAATGTCATTCTTCTCGCATCATAAAGTTTCATATGAAACGTTTAATTCTTATATTAATAGATATCAATAGATATTTATTTCTTCCTCTAAAACTCGCAATAAATTGTTGAATGTCAATTTCTCTTCTGCTCCTCTTAATCATACACAATTATTTGCAGTTGCTTTTTGCTGGCACCGTCATCAGTTCAATAAGTATTCCACATGACATAACAATGATAACTCTATATACCAAATCCAGGGAAATCTATAATAGTATATAATTATCGAATATATAACATAATTACAACAATAGCTAGTGTTACGAATAATCAGAAGAGGGAGTATTTTAGAACGAAAAACTCCAAGCTTCTGAATATCAAAAAAGAAAATTGGTAAACCATGGTTTGAATTAATGAAGCAGTTTTTAAGCGCTATAATTTCAAATCATCTTATTCATGACATCTAATAAATAAATCGCCATTTTGAAGTGTATTTCACCAATTGTGTCCAAAATTACGAAACTTGACTGCTTAAACTGGCATGACTTTTGTAAGTTTCAATCCTCGCAAGAAGTGTTCCTTTGGGTATAAAACTTCCAAATTCGAATAACCCATTCATCTATTACAAGTATCACGGTTTGACCCAAGCTGTGATAATTAATTATCCCACTATAATTTCCTAGCAGAAAATTAGAGAATTTCTGCACTGTACAAAGTTCCTCAAGATAAGGTGTATTGATTTGTACAATCATGTATGATTCTAATATTGATTACTCCGAAGTATTACGATCGACCATTTCACTTTATTATGAACAATTATGAAACAATCTGTCATAGTTACATTGTACTTTGCGCGCCAAAACACCTGGCCATAGAGTCATCTGCTTAATAAATCACGACAGGTGATTTAATCCGATTTGAGGAAATGATTTTGATTTATGCTGTAATCCTGCTAATAGTTGACGTTAATCAAAACAAGCCAAAAGCGAAATATCCTTCGTTGCCATTGCCCTAATTTTTGTTGATAATGCAGAGAAAAGATTTCCTGCAATACTTATTATCAGGAGTGTTGAGCCATTAGCGGGGAATATATTTATCTTATACTAGAATTAAGGAAATCCGGTGTTGTTGTAATCAGAGGACTTATTGGGCCATCAACACTGCGACAAAAAGTGTAATAACAGCATTTTCCAGTAGAGTATTATCAAGACTAATGTATTCTCTACTATCATAATTATATTGCCAAAATCAGGGTGTTTGCAATTTTCCTAGTCTTGATGTTCAGAGTGTACAACAGAATCAAAGATACTTTAAGATTGATTGAACATTTAGAAATGTATTTATCAAACTTTATTTGTTCATGATGATGATGATGATGATGATGATGATGATGATGATGATGATGATGATGATGGCCTCTTGTGGATCTATATATATAGATCCATGCTCACGCCGAAAATAAATGACATGCATCGTTTTATCGCCATTTAGATGCTAAGCATTATTAATTAATGTGTAATTGATATATTGTGATTTTTTTTTTCTATTGTCAATTCATTATCATTTTATGTTAAAATTGTGAAAATGTTATTTGAATGGAAAATGAATCAAATCAACAGCACTGGTGTTGTTCGAACAAATTATGCAATGATCTAGTTAAGCTATATCCCGCCGCTGCCACCACTAAACGCGACCTATTTTAGACCAATAGTTCATTATCAGGATCATAGCGCAATGGTTATATAGCATCTGCAGCGATAATAGTTTTGCCTATTTTCTTATCATCGCCTGTAATTTTTCAATAGTAACCTCTTTTTCTTCTACTTTTTTTTTGTTTTAGTGGCGATGAATAATAATTGTCTTTCCTTGTGCCATATGTGTCGGTCTTTATAAACCTATTTGACTCATCCTCCCTCAGATCGAAACGAAAATATGGCCAATAGGCGCAGCTTGGCCCAAACTTGAACTTCGGTATATATCATATGCCTGCTTGAAATACACTTGCTGCTTTTTCACTTTAGAATTATGATCGAATTGAGTTTTCCTGTTTGTACCAGAAAAGTATTAGAAAACAACGCATCTGAAAATTGCCATCGCACCTCCCCTTTTCGTTTTCGCTAATGTTTACGACATGCTTGCGCTCCATTTACAACATTTTGGGAGACACTGCTTTCTTGTGCATGTGGCTCTGGGGCCGATTGCTCGAAATGGTCTTAGTTAGCTATCCTCCTTCTCGCTAAGACGTCTTGACTTCTTGTGCCATCCTCGTAACATAGACATTAGCGTCGAAACGACTATATGTTAAGAGGGTGGTACAAGAACTTAAGACGCCTTAGCATGAAGATGATACCTAAGACTATCTCTTGTGCATGTGGCTCTGCTTTCCGCAGGAGAAGTGCCTTTGGTAGAAGTAGAGAGGTTGATTTGTATAGAACACTTGTCTGAGGTTTATCCTGCATTTTTCCGTGTAGCATCTTTATTCCACGCACTGACATCTTGTACGTGCACAATTCATGAGGATGGCTCAATACGAAATCATTTTTTTTTTACTTTTAAAATAGCTCAATAAACAAAAAGTTAATATAATAACTATAGTGTCCATCAAATGTCTCATCTTTTTCATTTGACAATCACAGAATAATATACCTGAAGCTTAAAAGCACTAAATGATCATTCGGAATAAGCCGAGGTGTAAAATTATGCAGCACATACGCCATCAAATGTTTTAGGATCTGTTGTTTTTAAGCAGACAAAATTTTAACCTAATCCTTCCAAATTAGGGCATTCATTCTCCATGCCCTCATATTTGGTATAAAACTTTGTGTGTGATTATC
Source organism: Temnopleurus reevesii (assembly GCA_036244855.1). NCBI lineage: Eukaryota > Metazoa > Echinodermata > Echinoidea > Temnopleuroida > Temnopleuridae > Temnopleurus > Temnopleurus reevesii. Next base: position 115,640 of record BQKZ01000901.1, read on the forward strand.
ACCATATTTTGTTAACATGTGGTAAAATTGTTAGTGAAAACATGGATATAATTCCTGGTGAAAAGATAGGAACGCCCTGTGAAGTTTTGTCACAGATGATTGCATAACACCTTGCATCTCAATTCCCCCCTATACAATTATAATGATGTCCATTGATGATTAGCAAATTTCACTTTTTTATACACGATTATGTACAATAATCGTATACAAAATCACACTTCTTCGTAGTCAGGATCATCTAAGCACAATATTCATACCCAAGATGCAAGATGCAAGATGAGATTTAAAAGAAATAATAAATATGCTTTGAATTTGAAGGAATTGAAATTAGCCATAACATTACATTGCATACATGACTATAATCATGGAATTCGGGAAACGTTTGTCAAAACATCTTCTCCCAAACATTTCATGATTAATTGTAATGCTCAGTTATTCTATAAATTTGTACTACTGAAAATGCTTTATTCATCAAGAAATTGTAAAGTATTTTGATACAATCTGATAAATGAAAATTCAACAGGCAAATGTACAAATGTACAGGCAAATGTATCCTATATTTCATAATGCAGGATCTTTAATCACAATTGAACAATATTTTTGTGTATTTGAGGAAATAATACAGGAAAGACTCTGTATTGGATTCTAACTTCTTAGTTAATTGGGGAAGTTTCTATACCTAGATCTCTTAAAATATTATAATTCCACGAAATTACACATAATTAATTGAGGAAATATAGAAACAATATATTTTCAACGTGTTCAACGTCTGATTTTCTTTTTTAGATAAGGGGATAATTTTTGTATAGGCCTATATAAATATCAGGGGACAAATGCCAAGGGAGCATTGTTTAACATATTTTTTTATTTGACAAGGTATACAGATCTTTATGGTTATTGATGTCTAGATTTTAGTTTAATTATTTAATCTATCGAATTAAAATACACGCCAGGAGTTAACTCACTGTGTGAAAATATAAAAATGGCTGTGACTGTCCACATAACTTTTGATTAAATGTCACAAACATTTGAGCACTTTGTTTAGCAACCTGAGCCAAGTTTGGCCAATACACGTTGCCCAGGAGAGGGGAGATTTTTTGTTTACAAACAACATCAAAGATTGCCAATTATCATGGATTTATAATTTCTAATGCTGGAGGCATTGGAAATAAAAATTTATAAAATGTGAGAAATGCAACAATTTATACATCATGAAAATTATACTACAATTTCTTCTCAAAATTACATATCTTTCATGATCTATAAACAAGCAGATTGCTATATTTACTCTATTTTTTTCCAAACTGAGGAAGCAGCAGTATAAAGCTACGTCTAAAATATTATAGGACCATGCATGTTTAAGACTAGCGAAAAAATATTGTGATTTTCCTTGAATTTTAAGCTAACAATTAAGTTTGGATAAAATATCTTTTTCGATTTATCAAGCCAGAATATTATGTGCATTGTTGGAAAGAATGCATGACGCTCCAAATTTGTCAGTTTGTCAAATTTTCAATTTGTTTTTCAAAAACTTAAAACGAACTCAATTTCTTTGCCAAATGATACAGCAGTTATTAAAAACTTTTTTTTTATTACTGATCATGTATTAGAAAATGAGAGGTTAAAACAAAGAAGCGGGGCTTCCTCTAATTTCTATCTTTCTTCTACCTTTACTTTTTTAGTAATTTTGCTCACCTTTCGAGAAATGGTCCACTCTATCTAAGAAAGAATGTGGGTAATCGTTCCTTGTGTAGGGATAGAGAGCTGTTGGAGAGGTAAATCCTGTGGAGCTGTACGACAGCGGTGCTGAGGCAGCCAGCCCGCCAGGTACGGCGGCGGGGTCATAGTAAGCTCCGGTTGGATGCTGTGGCTGTCCGTAGGGCGACGGTCCAAACGAATGCCCGGGGAACGTCGGCGTGGGCCTTGTCGGCGTCGTGGGGTGAGTCGCGTGCGAGGAAAGCGACGTGATGTTCTGAATCGCAGCAGTTGCCGCTCTATTTTGTCCCAGAATGTTCTCGATTGAAAATGAAGTATGTGACGGATTGGAATGTGATGGTGAGTGGGTTAGAAAGTTGTGTGGCGGCGGGTGCCCACCAAGGCTGGGCAGTTGCACAGGTGTTGGAGCCACCAGCGGAGTTGGGTGGTTCACCATCCCGACTCCCCCCGTACCCGGACCGGTGCTCGGCATCGCGTACTGTAACGACATCACCTCCGATCCAGCAAGCTCACAAAAATATCCAAGTTGAGGCACCAGCGATCATGGGCTTCCAAAAAGCACTTTATTACTCCAGAGATCGACGCGAAATGAAGCTCATTAGATGCCACGGCCTTCAAAAGTATTCTTGAAGCAGCAGCTCGATAATTAAAGACACAAATGATTATCCCTCGGAGTTAGTTGTCAGGTCCCCCGAAGCAGAAAGGATGTTGAGCTCAAACCACCAGCCGCAGGGCAACACTGTTTGATAAACCACTGGCTTAAAACTCAGCTTCGAATATTGAAGAATTAACGACCGGATTATGATATAAAAATTATCAACACCAGACGAAACAGACGAAGCAAACTTCGCAAGCAGTCGACAGGCATGTATGGATCTACAGGCAGCCGACTCTCTCCGCGGTGCTTCGTTCGTGCTCAGTGGTTGATGAACTCGTTCATTCGCAATGAACTCGCTAACAATAGACCGCTACTCACACAGCCAAAAAGTTTTCAAGCACAGACAATCTTTATTTGGGGGCGGAGCTTAGAAGCGAACCACCGTCTGTCAATCACCTGCGAGGCTGATTAATCACCACATCCGGGCTCTCTATAGTCGTAACCTTTGTCCGCTGATTGGTTGTGACAGTGCGAGCGGTGGTGCGTTCGCGTCAAAACTTTCAGCGACTCAGATCTTTTCTCTTGCCTAGTCTTTAATCAGACGCTAATCTTCTGTACATCACTGTATAAATGACTTTTCTTTGAGACATCAATGCCAGTATCAATGCCAGTTAATTTCGTTTTTTAATCAATACAATTCTGTATTCTGTAAAACAGGAGTTAGGCTAGCCTGCAAATCGGAAACAATTTTTACGAGAATTTGACAGCAATAATAATTAAGGATTATTCTACAACGAATCGAAACAAATGTTGAGTCTGTAGAGAAACCTAGACAAAATTACTATCAACTACCCTCGACGAAGAATTGGCATTCTCTAGATTCTAGTAAATACAAATTGAACCAATCAAAAAGGGACTCAATTGAACATCGCTTCTTCACCGGGGTTTTCTCCCCGGAGAACGTCTGCCCGCTAGCTCGGGGCAAATTCAAACTGGGCAATTCAGGATATGAACTTGATGCTCACGTCATCACCTTCATCCCCCACTCGCCTTCCGAAATCACGAGCAATTATAGTCAGAAGTACTCAACAGTGATCGCTGTTTTCCGCAGACAACCAGAGAAGAAAAATGTCATGATCAGAGCGCAGATTGAAGTCTTTCCTTCCCCCTTCTTAAAAGAAGATCGCTTCGATTCAGTAAGAAGTACTCAGATTCCTTCGATTTTAGAACAAACGCCTCCCAAAGGTATTGCACTAGATATTCCTCAGTCCCACGCACAACGCTGGCATTATCGACCTTAATTGTTTTCCTTCCCGCGACCAAAAAAAAAGAGAGATAGACCCTCAAGAAACTTCGAAAATATTTCCGATATTAAAAGGTGCAAGATTCTTCGAGGGGTGGGTGTGTTTTGCATACCCGCGGGTGAAAATTAATGGTGTGAAAAACATTAGCAACTTTTTAATTGTTTTCCTCTTCCCGTGTTAGAAAAGTATGGGGCGCGAAATGAGAACGATCGAGTTTGTTGGGTATCGCTTTCAGCTTGTCGTTTGCGTATAGCAGCTGCGTTCTCATGACGCAATCTCAGAATTTGTCGCCTAATTTTNAAAATAGTGAGAACTGGTTTTCTAACTTACAAATCTATAGAGTAGACAAAAATCTACTGCAGACTGCAAATTATTCTGGATGAACCGATTAGAGAAAAAAAAGGCATGTGCAGTCATTTAAATGATATAGACAATATTTGCCTGCAGTATAAGATCTATTTGGGGAGATTAAATATACCGGAAATTGTACGAACAAAGGATATTTTTTTTTCAAAAAACGGAAAATGATTCACTGCTTTGTGTTATACTTCATGTGCTATTTCCTGTAAATCAAACTGATCTGTCGAGGGCTTATCTTCGCAAGCCATGCAGGGCATCAATATGGGTCAGCGATTTTGAGACACAAGATTATATTTAATCTACAAAATATTTTCCAATCAATTGAAGTTGGCTGCTTCGGGGCTTTTTAATAGCTAGGCTCTGGGTAAATAGAATAAATTACGACTGTTCGTCTCAATCAGCTGTCATCATCATCATTATTATCATCGTCATTATCATCATCAATCATCATCAATATATATAATCATCAATAATCATCTTCGTCGTCATCATCATCATCATCATCACTATCATCATCATCATCATCATCATCATAATCATCATCGTCGTCATCATCATCATCATCATCACTATCATC
>BQKZ01000901.1:123716-136471 GCA_036244855.1 Temnopleurus reevesii
CCCCCCCCCCCCCCCCTTTCCGGCACCCTGTCTTGATGTTGTTGTTGCTGCTGCTGTTGTTGATGTTGTTGTGGCTGTTGTTGTTATTGGTATTGTTGTAATAGGCAGGTTTACTTATATATTCAAATTTATGTGCTTTTCTTGCCACTGAAATAACAATAAGACTACAATACTGGGAATCCAGTTTGCATACATTACTTGTTGCTATGTCGGGAAAGCCTCTGGCAAGCTTTAGGGTTGTCAAGAACAACCTTTGTGTTAAATGTATGCATAAAATGTGCATCTATTAGTAAACCCGCCTATTAGGGGAGAAACATAACACAACGCTAAGATTAATGTCCACAAAGCAATTTTTAATTATAGTTATTTTATTATAATTTTTTTAATTATAATTATAATTATCCTTTCCCTGGTGCTAAATTATTCTTAAAACACTGGAAAAGAAAAAAAATATGAATGACAAAGAAAACCTCCCTTTGAAGCTTCCGATACTATGTTGCTCCGTACCCACTAATCGCTAGTTCAGTAGATTTTAATACTAAACATTCCAAAAACAATGTTCTGACTTGGACTATTGCAGTCAATTTGTAATTAGCCCATTAATCAACAAGTCCTTGGATTAATACGGAGACTCGAAAGAGACGCAGTTGTTTGCGTTCGTCAACCCCCTAATCTTGGATCTCGAATTTTCATGAATATGATAATAACGGGCCTATTAATCGAACGTCTGGTTGTGTAGTCTCTCATTTGAAACATTTTGATAATGGTGATGATGATAATGATAATAATGATAACAATAATAGTAACAATAATATTAATAATAGTAATGATGATAATAATAATAATACTATTAATAATTATTATAATAATGATAATAATTACTATACGCAGTACTTATAGCACTAATTACCTGTGTTAGAAGTCTTTAAGCGCTCTCCTATAATGCAGCATTGTTACCCTGGTTTCAGGAATAGCAGCTTGTGAGGCTCTAATGCATCTCAAGGAATACATTCCTAGCAGGTACCCTTTCACCTCACCTGGGTTGAGTGCAGCACAATGTGGATGAATTTCTTGCCGAAGGAAAGTAAGGCCATTTGTGGGACTCCAACCGTGGACCTCTGCATGAAAGGCGAGAGTCAGAACCACTACACCACTTTAGATTCATAAAGCGCCTTTTAATGAGATTCAAAACGCATTTTAGAGAAAGTGTAGTAGAATACGTCACATATAAACAAATGCATATATAAATAACAAAATGGGAGTACATGCATAATATTTCAAACGAATTAGTAAGAATATAATTATGAATGGAATATAACGTTGATTATCCTTGTTGCAAAGAGTATTTTTAATTCTAAACTACAAGAGGAGAAAGGCGGGTACTTCATTAGAATACTTGTATGACACCGTGCATGTAAGGGGTATGAAACAGATCTGAATATAATTAACCTACAATAAGGTTCTATTTGCGTAACGAAAACGGTTTTTAAAAAGAAGACTACGGGCGAGGAAGAAATTGGCGCGATTAGGCGGGATCAAATTTATGATAATGCTATCAGGCCGAGAGAAGTTGTCAAACATTTACTATGCTTACACTAAAGCACCAATCATCACACGGGATAAGCTGTACAGCCAGATATATCCTTTTTGTGACATGATGTTCCCGTATGGAAGCGTTAAAGTACGCTCAACGATAGGGAGAGTAACAACACGATATAAACTATTTCCGTAAAATAAAGTAGGTCATGGAACAATAGAACCGCATTCCGTGTATTGAATGGTGCCGACACAACAATCATAAGTCGGTTGCGATTTGAATAGAATTACATGAGCATTGACTTGGCGTTCGATTTAATTGTACGGAAATAGATTATATCGTGTTTATTTTTCATTTCATCAATATCACAAATAAATGCTGAATTACAAATGATTTTGCAAAATACTCGTTAAAACGTCATATGTAAAACACAATAATAAGAGAGTACGCACCTGACTAGCTATAATGTAACAAAAAGAAGGTTCCCCTAAAATTGATTTAAAGCCCAAGTATAGTTTTGGTAAAGATTAAGAAATATGAATTTTTGGGATATTTACCATGACATGTAATTTGTATACACATTTTAAGACAATAGCATATTTTTCTACGAGCTAATTCTTTTGAAAATTTGAATTTGACCGTTAAATCGTATTTAGCGCCCTCTCTTAGTTATAACAATATATTTTGCTTCTTATCGGGCAAATAATAAAGTTATTTCCAAGATTTGATTAAAGCATGATAAAAAGGAATACACAAAAATTAAATTCTGAAATTTTCATCTAATTCTGGGCATGAGAAGTTGTCCTTTACCAAGAAAGAAAATATTGAATTAGCGTCGGGGGACACGACGCTGAAATATTTTGCACATTTTAGGTTATAACTTTTCCAAAACTTGTTCATTTTTCACACAATCATTTGTACAGCATGTTCATGATGTCATGTTCCATTTAATATAGATTTGAAGACAAAATTTGGCAATAAAAATATTTGCTTTTACCAAAACTGTACATGGGCTTTAAGCAACAGACGATAGTCAAACTAATNAAATTTTGCGAAGTTTACGCCCTTAGTAGCTAAATTTGAATTCTGGAGCATAAAATTCGCGTCATACAACACAATTTGCATCGTCAGTCACGCACCTCAAATCCCAAATTGAAAAATTCATGAGCTGATCACAACATTCACGCCACACATCACTTATCATCAGGCGTACTTCAATGCATCCATAATATTGCCATATCCATCCTTTTGTGACATGATGTTCCCCCAAAGTGGGGCAATCGTATCGAGTCAGGGGTAGCCCAGCTTTAACCCCTCGATCCCCTGTATCCAATGCGGGATCTAGAGCGATTTGATGGGTATCCCGCCGCGATCTACACATACTAAAGCCTGCGTCACACCTTTGCGTTTTTAGTCTGCGTCGGCCTAGCGTTTTTGGAAATTAAAAATGCTCCCTTGACGGACAGCATACGCAGAACAGACGGTGGACTAACGTTCGGCTTGCGCTCAACAAGCGTAGGATGAGCGTTAGTATGTCCACCGCATGACCTGTGTCTCAGTGCGTCAATGGAGCGTTTTTTAATTTCCAAAAAAGCTAGGCCGACGCAGGCTAAAAACGCAAAGGTGTGACGCAGGCATTACAAGAAATCCACCGCCCAGCTAAAACTGCTGCCGCCTTTTTTAATCGAGGTTTAACTCTGACTGAGTGCCTACTTGTAGACTTTCAATGAATGATCTTGGAAAAATGGAAATGAAATACTTCCTAATGTTACAGCTATGCAGCGCCGCCTTTTGGAGAAGCGGGAATGACATGCCCCGAATCAGGAAAGCTTTGGAAAGCTTTCAAAATCTAATCTCAGCCCAATCGGATAAGAGTGATGAAAAAGTTGTATAGATGCTTTTATACAAATTAGGATTATGGAGATTGAGAATAAGTAAAAAATTATTTTACTGGTATAATGTACGTTTCTATCATCAACCATTTGAGGTTTGCTGCAACAAAAAGAGTCAGGACACGCCAATCGTTGACGAAGAAATTCTGAATTATATCAATTAACAAAAAACAGAAAAAACAAAGGAATGAAAGAAGGAATTTTACCAGTGCTCTGTATTTAAAGCTAAGCCAAACTGCCAAAACATAGGCTTTAAAACTTTCTGTATCGATTAAGCACTTATAATTCTAATAAACAAATAACAGAATAAAAAAAAAATAAAGCTAAGCATTAAAACCGCTATTTAACAGAGCTCTTTAAGTTAAAACAAACTGCCAAAATATGAGCTTTCCAAATATCTTTATTGATTAAACATGTTTCAACATAATTTTAGACAACTAGTACGGTATATAAACATAACATAATAGTCTTTTCTTCTAATTAATAGTAGCAAAACTTTTTAAGGGCGGGGTGTTCAGATACAAAAGTTACAGGTAAAAGCTATTAAAGGGGAATTACACCCAGGCAAGAATGAACAGTCAGTATCTGAAGAAAATATCAGATGATCAAACTGTGAACATTTGAGCAAAATCGGATAATCCGTTCAAAAGTTATGAATTTTCAAAGTTATTATTTCCACCTATCCTGAGCATCCTTGAATTGGCGTGTATATAGCTAATTAGCATAATCTGTGATGTCATACATGGAGAAATCGTCATTCACTTCGTATGTAACTTTATTGAAAATGGATCAATATCGTATTTCAAATGAGGTATCAACACCGTTCTTTCTGGAATGTTTGCAGAATTGATGTGGCTATAATATATTTAACCGAAGAAACCAAATGTTGTGTACCTTTCTGGAAAAAGAGGAAAATGTGAAATTTTGTGTACAAAGTGAATAGAGAGTTCTCCATGTTGGCAGTCATTTTGTGCCTCTATATTTGCCAATTTAAGGAGCCCATGGGGCATGTAAATCAAAACTTTGAAAATTCATAACTTTTGAATGGATTGTCCGATTTCGCTCAAATTTTCACAGTTTGTTCATCTTATTTTTCTTCATTTAATGATAACAAGTTAATATCTGAGTGTAGTTCCCCTTTACGTATCTGGCTGGCTAGTGTGCAAAATCAGCATGATCCAATATTGTATTGGTGATTGGTTGCATTTAAAACGAAGAATGTCATTTTTTTTCAAAACCCACAATAGTTCCTTTGTTCGAGATACACTGACGAAAAAATGACCAAATATTTATTTGGAGGCATGTTATAAGTGTCCTTTTTCGTGATCATGATATAAGCAGACAGTATTCAATTAATCTGAATCAATGTTATCTGGGAATGTTGTATGGTCAAAATACAAAAAAATAACAATTTTTCATTAAAAAAGTGCATTTCACAATATTTTCACATAAATCAAGCTGAGCCAAAATTATGGTGTAAAAAAAAAGTTATGCCGATCCATGCAAAAAAAAATCGCATAACTGTGTGATTAGCAGACTGAAAATTGGCAAAAAAGTAAAATTATTATTTCATTGTACGTAAGAATCATCACATACATGCGCATTGGGTTCATCAAATAAATTCAATCGTCATGTTGAATCGCAAATAGATTATTTTACTGCAGCTTAATATTTTTACGATTCTCAAGGTGTCATACGTGGTCTAGTGGTTACGTCCTTGGACTTCAATCACTGGGTTCGATTTCCATCGTCACTAGTTTCCTCTGACAAGATGTTTATCCACACAAGCCACTCTCACAAATGTGTTATTTGGGTACCGGTAGGAAACAACCGTCTTGTGGTTGGTTTAGCAGTGCACGCCTAACAGGCGACTAACTATGAATCCAATGACCGGGTATAATGAAAATGTGAGCGCTTTGGTCCGTTACGATAGTAAATGGTAAAGCACCATATGAAAAACGCATATTATCATTAACATTGTTGAATATACCCACAGCTTTTAAAGAAAACATAAATATGGCGCTTTAAATCAACAAAAGGAAATAAATCTCTCTAAAATGTACTTGGAAGTTTTGGAATGAATCTTGTCCGTGACATAGATTTCAATAAACCAGGTCTATTCGGGCAAACCAAGACTTATATTTGATTTGATATGAACGAAAAGTATCAATCAAACAAAAATATGGCGCTTTACATCGACAAAAGGAAATAAATCTCTCTAAAATGTACCNCTGAATTATATCAATTAACAAAAAACAGAAAAAAAAACAAAGCAATTAAAAAAATAATTTTACCAGTGCTCTGTATTTAAAGCTAAGCCAAACTGCCAAAACGTAGGCTTTAAAGCTTTCTTTATCGATTAAACACTTATAATTCTAATAAACAAAAACAGAATGAAAACAAAATAAAGGTAAGCACTAAAACCGCTACTTTCGTTATTGATTAAACATGTTTAAACATAATTTTAGGCAACTAATACGGTATATAAACATAACAGAATAGTTTTCCCCTTATTAGCCAATGTGTCGTGGTCTAGTGGTTACGCCCTTGGACTCCAATCACTGGGTTCGATTCCCATCGTCACCAGTTTCCTCTGACAAGTTGTTTATCCACACAAGCCACTCTCACCATGGACGTTTCTGCTACGTCCACGCTCTCACAAAGGTGTATTTTGGGTACCGGTAGGAAACAACCGTCTTGTGGTTGGTTTAGCAGTGCACGCCTAACAGGCGACTAACTATGAATCCAATGACAGGTAATGAAAATGTGAGCGCTTTGGTCCGTTACGATAGTAAATGGTAAAGCACCATATGAAAAACGCATATTATCATTATCATCGTTGAATATAACTACTGTTTTTAACGAAAGACAAAAATATGGCGCTGTATTATACATCCACAAAAGGAAATAAAGCTCTCTAAAATGTACTTGGAAGTTTTTAAATGAATCTTGTCCATGGCATAGATTTCAATAAACCAGGTCTATTCGGGCAAACCAAGACTTATATTTGATTTGATATGAACGAGAAGTATCAATAAACACAAAATTATGGCGCTTTACATCGACAAAGGGAAATAAATCTCTCTAAAATGTACTTGGAAGTTTTGAAATGAGTCTTGTCCGTGGCATAGATATCAATACGCCAGGTCAACAGGTCAATTCAGGCAAACCAAGACTTCCGGTTTAGACTCGTAGGGGAGTAAAATTGATATAGCCAATATCCGTTGTTATAAATCACAAAAAAATTATAAAAACCGCGTCAAATGTAATGCTGTAGAAGCAAAATTTGACCCACTTTATCAGGGCGAATGGTCTAATGGTTACTTTAGGTTTAAGACATTGTCACACAATAGGATTTTGCTATTTTTCACCTACTTATTCTAAATCACAAACATTAATTTTTATTTTAAAAAAAAACCCGCATGACATGTAATGCTGTAGAACAAATTTGACTCACTCTATAGGATGAATGGTCTTATGGTTACTTTAGATTTAAGACATTGTCACACAAAGGGGGTATTATTCAAAAGTTGCGATTGATCACAAGTTGCAGTTGATCGGAACGTGCCACTAAAAATCGTTATTTCATGCGCGTCTTGTTAAATGTGCATACCGTGCGCGCATGAAAATGTACGTTACAATTTGTAAAGTTGCAGTTGATTTTGAACAACATCCCCATAAGGATTTTGCTATGTAAATATTATCAAATCAAGCGACCTGACCGACGCCATCTTGATGAAAACATCAAAGAATGCAAAAGAGAGGGACACTGTACAGGTACAAGCAAGATATCTATGAAAATTTAATAAAGCGTTCAATTTCGCTTTATGACTGCACAATGTGCCTATATGTTATATGCAGGCGATGTGTTTATTCTATTTTAAAGCACTAAACGTTGATTTGAAGCCTAATATTTTCACAGCCTAGTTAATGTACATCATCAACCATTTAGTTAGCATTTAGAATATGGCTGTTGAGATTTTTTTTTAACGAAAACAATGCATTTAAGATAATTATGCTGGTTTAGAGTTCATTGCTTGAAAACCAGGAACCATAAATTTTGTATTTTCATCGTCGATGAATGACAACGAAGCCCGCGTGCATGGAAATCCCGACATAGCAACACATATACATTATGTTCCATTGACATAAGCGTTAACTTTACAGGTCCAAGGGTGTTGTTGCTGCAATAGTTTTATGCAACCACTTTAATGGGGTGTTGCTCAAAATCAACTNTGTACAGGTACAAGCAAGATATCTATGAAAATTTAATAAAGCGTTCAATTTCGCTTTATGACTGCACAATGTGCCTATATGTTATATGCAGGCGATGTGTTTATTCTATTTTAAAGCACTAAACGTTGATTTGAAGCCTAATATTTTCACAGCCTAGTTAATGTACATCATCAACCATTTAGTTAGCATTTAGAATATGGCTGTTGAGATTTTTTTTTAACGAAAACAATGCATTTAAGATAATTATGCTGGTTTAGAGTTCATTGCTTGAAAACCAGGAACCATAAATTTTGTATTTTCATCGTCGATGAATGACAACGAAGCCCGCGTGCATGGAAATCCCGACATAGCAACACATATACATTATGTTCCATTGACATAAGCGTTAACTTTACAGGTCCAAGGGTGTTGTTGCTGCAATAGTTTTATGCAACCACTTTAATGGGGTGTTGCTCAAAATCAACCGCAAATCAACTGCAACTTTGCGAATTGTTACGCGCATTTTCATTCGCGCACGGTATGCGCATTTAACAAGACGCGCATGAAACAATGATTTTGATTGGCGCGTTCCGATCAATTGCAACTTGCGATCAATTGCAACTTTTGAGCAAAACACCCCATAAGACATTCTGCCGTTAAAAAGACTGACTGTGTTCTATCTCGTGTCTGTTAGTTGCAGCGAAAGTTTCAAAGTTTTAATATTTAGAAATCTATAGGAGGAATATAATTCTGTTACCTTGTATTTTTTTAATATACTTATTTTTGTTATGATAAATTATACATTAATGTGTATGTAAGATTAAGAAAAAAATCATTGCTAGAATTGAAACTAAGCAATAAGGAAGTTATGGTGACTTCCTACTTTTTCTTTTCTTTCCTGTTGAAGACAGTTTCGCAGAATAGCACTGATATATATTTTAAAAATGAAAGTCCAACATCATTTGCACGTCTCATTTCGCTCACTTAAACATGTTAAAAAATGAGAAAAAAATAAATCTTCTCACTATTTCTTACTTCTGGTAATTTAAAACACATGCATACATTTTTAAACTTCCGGAACGGACTCGCTCGTTCTGTAAGACTTTTCAAGTCCTATTTTGAATTATTGTGTTTAGTTTTTTCTGGCTTTATGTTTCCATTATAAAGTTGTTGAACTTATTTGTAAATGTTTTGATTGTTCACGGCACTGGTGAAAGGCAGTTTTGAGCTAACACAGGCTTTTTACCGTGGTTGAATAGATAAAATACAAATATGATGAAAATATACATATTTAATATTTTCTCTCGTCAATGGAACAAGAAAATTTATTGCCTTGCAAGAACACGAACAAAAAAAACGAAAGTCAGTAGGCGGGTTTATTAATAGATATTACGCAATAGTACTGTTGTTCTTGACAACCCTAGAACTTTCACGAGGTTGCCCGACATAGCATGAAATAATATACAAACTAGAATCAAAGTATTGTAGTTTAATTGTTATTAACCGGTTTAAGGAACACCATCAACCATTTAGGTAGAATTTAAATTCTGGTGGTTTGGAATGTTTAAACCGAAAAACATTGTTATACAATGCCGTTAAAGGAATTTTATTTCAAATTCGCTGCTTGTAATTTTATAAAGATTCGTATGACTGTTCAGGATTCCAAGACACAGTTCTGAAAGATTTCCTTCTCGAGCGTCTTCATTTCCTATATAAATATCCGATATGAGGCCCTAGGTGTCCAGCAAAACGATCACCTTCCAACTGAACAAATAATGACAATGATAGACAGACGCTACTATAAACAAACAGACTAACAATTAGATAAATTCTAAGAGAACGATTCGAATGTCTATTCAGTTACCGTAGCCGCAAAAAACACCAAAAAAACAATCGAGAGCAGAACAAGTTCCGGTGTGCATGATACCAGACGCCAATAGCGGAAGTGCTTTATGGGATATCAAGATAGATGAGCATCCGGGGCAAAGGTCAAGGCACCCATTTGAGTGGTCATGAGACTGAAATGGCCTTTCGGTCCACTGGTTCAAGTCTCTGACAATGTTTATGTAGGCAAACTTGAACTGTTTATTTATGGACTTGTGTTTCCCCTTCTTGTAACTGATGCGCGGAACTGAAAACAAGTCGGTTTTATAAGTTTTATTTTTTTTGGGGGGGGAGGCTGTTTACAATTACACATTAGTAACTCCTGCTACTCTTATTCTGTCTCCTTTTTCCCTTTTTCCCCCTTTTTTCCTCTGCTTTTCACCCAAAATTTTAAAACAATAAAACATATTAAAGATATGAGAAATACTATCTGAAAAGTAATTTTTAGTGGAATTACAGCTATTATGACTAAGCATGTGAAATAAAACCTGAAAAGTCATTTCAGTGGGGTTTTGTTTTACTCCAGTCAAATTATCTACTCGAAATTTGATAGAATTAAACAAAAAATCCGATAGACCGCTGTTATTTTTTAAAAAGTCACTCTCGGGTATTCAAACATTTTGGGGCGCATTAAAACAAGGGTGAAAAAAAGGAGCGGAACTCAGGTAATCCTTTATGGCGCGGGTCGATTCTTAGAACTGCCGTAGTTTTTTTTTAGATACATTGATTTTCGTTCAGATATAATGGTTCAACATTGCACCCTTTCAAAAGAGTAAAATATTGCACCTTAACGGTGCTCACAGTTTTACAATTTTCACCTTTACAGGTACAAAGTAGCACCCTTTCTTCTAAGATTGTATACGACCGGGAAACGTTTCGATATTGATGCATTATTCACATTGAAAATGATCTTGAAACAAATCATGTATTTTCTTTTTTTTTATCTGCCCCGCCGTTGCTGTCTGTATGAATATTGAATCATCGATCCAAAAAGAGAGCAAAACAGAGAGGGAGAGTGCGGGGGAGAGATCATACAAGCTCGCTAAGCATTGCCTATCGTATTAGGGACAAGGTTAAATTATGCCAATATGGAAATCAATACAAAGAAAATCATTTCCTTTTGGAATCAAATCGCAATCACGATTGCCCCATGATGGGGTGAGTGTGTTAATGAGCGGCTGCGAAAGCCTGCCAAGTCTCTACAAGAGTCATCGAGCCAACATATGACCACAACGAGTTACTAGTCTGCCAGAACAGACCCTTGGATTTCGTTGTGCGCACACACCGAGAGTGATACAGGGTATGCATTGTGTGTCTGCACGACTGAGGATAGAGCAATGCTGTATGTATGTGTGATGTAGTCACACAATATGCACACCATGTGTCATGATCTGCGCATGTACACACCGAAAGTCTAGGGTATGTGCTTGCAAACTAACGAGTTACCGTCAAAGACTTTAGTCTTTGTCATCAGGAGTTTTACCAAATCAGAAACGAAGCTCGGATGTAAATTTCTTCTCAATTTGGTTTATTGATGTTTTTCAACTTATACTGTAGTATTGAGCCAAAGTGCTTGTAGTCGATGTTCTACTTTATTTCAATATATAGCCTGATTTACTTCGGTAATCGCATATGTAGTAAACGTTGAAAATGTACGATTGATTGATTGATTGATTGATTGATTGATTGATTGTATTTCCATTTCGATAACAAGCAATATAACAAAAAATAAATAGATGTGAACAATTTCGAGTAAACATAAATTGAACAAGATTACAAAGGAAAATCGCATTCAACATATTTACAGGATAATTGTTTACGAATTAAGAATTGATTTAAAAGATCAAGCATTTAGGATTTCAAAATGCAGAGATATGCAGAAAAAACAGATCTTTTTCTTAACCAAAACGCCCAGCAATAAAGACTAACCAGTTCGTGTGTCATCGCTTCTGACACATGTCTAACATCACAGTAGATTAAAATGCGAGCTTCTATGACACAGCTCCTGACGCTTGACGCTAGACGATTGAAATGTAATTAGCATTGACGCGAGCCGACCTCTTGTGTCAGAAAAGGTTTGGTAATCGGAGATCTGCATCGCGTTTGGACTTACGTTCCATTTTTACATTTCGGATGGGGAATACGCTGGGGTATTTTGAATAAATTTCCATTTTCTGTGCATGATCATCGTTTTTCCAATATTTGTTTAGTTTTGATATTCTGTTTCAGGCAATATAACTACAGAGCTAAAAGTTTATTTCTATCAAAAGTGTAAATAGCGTCGTAACAAAATGTTACTGCTTTTTCAATAAATATCTTCAATAAATATCATTTTGTAATATTTTGTTCTGCGAAGCATTGAAATCGTTGAATTCTTAAAAAGAAATACATTTTCAGACCTCTCGTAATCATTCTTTAGCCATCCTATTCTCTAATATCCTAAAAACTAATAGAATTACACAATATACATTTGCGTGTACCATGGCGCATTTCGTAAGTTGACTTTCGGCACAAAATGACGCTACGCGTCCAAATTTCGACAACGTTCCATCTGGGGCCGCGCCAATGCCAAGTACGCTTCCAGACTAGTTTTAATCAATCTAATTTAAATCCACATGTTCTAAAATGCTATTGAAGTCCATTCTGACGTGACATAATGGTATGATGCTTGATATTAGGAAGTTAAAGTGTCAATAATAATGACATGTAACAACATATTGACATATAAACAACATATTGACATATAAACAACATATTGACATATAAACAACATATTGACATGTGTGATAATCCATAGCTGTGCAATCTAACCACCTGGCATATCATTGTTTACGCTATACATCAGCTTAAATGTATTCACCAACATATTGAGCAAAACAAAACCTGACTAAAGGCGCGGGCACACTAAACACGGCACGGCATCACGGCACGGTATTTATGGAATTTCTCCCCTGTGATTGGCCAATTGCGAAGCATCCTTTGCGCGGAGGAGCGCGCTGACCTATAACAACCAAGATAGCGCGTAAATACCGTGCCGTGATGCCGTGCCGTGTTTGGTGTGGCCCGGGCCTTACTGTATCTGTAAAGACCGACAGTACACTACAAAAACGCTGATGTTAAGATTTAAAGGTATAGATTCGTAATGACCAGGATGCAGAAATTGATGTTAAATGAGCTGATGTATTCGCAAGTTGCTTTACATGCCTAAATATATCTATGTAGGATAT
>BQKZ01000902.1:8049-29369 GCA_036244855.1 Temnopleurus reevesii
TGGAATATTCGTTAACCAAAATTGAAGTGTGAAAAAACGGAACAGTAAATATTTATAAATGAATTATAAACGCCTTAAAATCCAAATTTAGTTAGTTAAACAAAAGTGAGAGAAAATATGACAACAAAAAAAACGGTGCTCTCATCCATCAACGTGTGAAACAAGACTTGATTTCATATGGAAATACACCTTATGCATATTTCAATACTGTTGGCATCTCTGCATATTCTTTTTTAAAAGTTAGCATTGAAATGCAGATAATCATATGTTCCGACCATGGAATGACCTAACTTCACTGAGCTTATATTAATGCTGAAAAAAAAGGAGAAATATGAAAAAAGTACTCAGTAATTAGTGCATCATGCTGTACATCAATTACTAAACCTACAGTAATTCTTAAGCCCCGGTCACATAGGACCTCGGAAGCAACACGATTCACCCTGAATCGTTGTTCTGAGGCAGTTAACTGTGAATTAACCAAGAGTCGGGGTGAATCGTGTTGCTTCCGGGGTCCTATGTGACCGGGGCATTACACTCCAAAAGCTGGAACATTTAAAATGATCATTGTAGTTACTGTGCTCGAAAAATCTTTTTTTTTTCATTACATGTGCTAACTTAACCAAGTGCTAGAAATAAAAATTTTTCACTCACTTATTTCTCTCCTGTCTCTTTCTGCCTTTCTATGAAACCTAGCTCTTACCATATATCGTTTTTTCATCCACTCATGTCTAACCTCTTCCCAATCACCCTCTCTAATGGTGTCTCACATTCGCAATTTCTCTTAATTAAACATTTTTTTTTCATTCACCCTGTCAGGAATGGAGGCTGATCGGGAATTCGACCATCGTTTCTATGCTGTCGTCTGTGTTTTAGCTGAAGTGTGTAGCTGGAAGAAACTATGGAGATTATATAGGAAAGACAATAGTTTCCTCCGCATGAGCCCCAGCAGTAGAGCTTGGTGTCAGGAGAGGACATATGAAAACCTCACTCGTGACATCACACATATAGATCCATGATGGGCAACATATTATCAAACAGTATAACCACAAAAATATACATGATTTTCACGATAGGACGTTTCAATGTACATCCAAGTTTAAGATAATTGCTGATCCCCCTTTTCAAAATTTGATGTCCCTTTTCGCGATATGTTCATTTTGACACAAATCGACGTCCCTTTTGACAAAAATAAGAACATCGACATCAAGTTTGACAGCTTAAATGTGAAAAAGGATAGGTCGAATTGGGTGAAAGTTGTTCCATGGTAAAATTCTTTTGCTCAAATATCTCTGAAGCAATTCCTTTGTTTGACCCCCCAACTGTGGAGATTTGTGTCTGGGGAAAAACTCACTCGTGACATCAAATGCACACGAATGATGGACAACATAGGATGTATTGTCCAGCAGTATAACCACAAAAACATACATGATTTTTCACAACGGGACTTCTCAATTTATACCCAAGTTTTTTTTTATACAATAAGATGGAACATTTCTGATTCCCCTTTTCACAATTTGGTGTTCCTTTTCACAATATGTCTTTTTTTACAAAATAGATGACCCTTTTCACACAAAAATAAGAACACTGATATACAGTTCAACAGCTTAATGGTGAAAATTGATATGTCAAATTGAGTATAAAAAAAAGATAATAAAAAAAAAGACATCAGGGGAATCTAAATTTTGCAACTAGATTACGTGTGATTTTTTTAACGCTTTGGCAAAAAAAAATCTTTTGCTCAAGTATCTTGTATAATTGCATAAGCCCCAACTGTGGTCTTTGAAATCAGAGGAAGACACACAATAATGCCATTCATGCCATCAGATGCAATGCTTTATGGACAACAGATGATGTAGTTAATGAAAAAGAAATTTACTCACAAAAGTTAAAGTCATTTATTTGATGGATGATGTAGTTAATGAAAAAAATTTAATTTAATCTATGGTGACTTGATGTGTGTTTGCACATAAAAAGCAGCTAAAAGCAGTTGGCCTTAAAAGAAAAAAAATACAACTTTAGTCGGCATTTCTTTGTTTCAATTAACCTGTGCAACTTCTCCATCAATATATACATTGGGCTACAGCTTTGCATGAATCTTATAAATGTCTGATGTGCAGCATGGTGTAGCTAGCTTTAATGTTAGTTGGACAATAAATTTAGTTGCACAATAAATTTTATGTTGTAATTACGTACTTCAAAATTGAGATTTAGGATACAAATATGGACTTTGAAATTATTAGTAATAGCATAATTTACTAGGAAAAAAATGAAGAATATAGTTTGATGATTACAATATTTTTAAATCTTCTCGATATGAAATCTGCTAAAGAATTGTCTTTATTCTACCAGTGTATAGAATTATTTTATTTTCAATAAAATTGTTTCTTTATATTTTTTCTCTTAGAATATTACATGTTTATCACTTAATGTATTTTGAGTATTTGAAGATATAATGTTGTATATATGTATATAAATGAAAATCATGATGTCTATCATCAAATTGCTAGCTGAAAAGTTTCTTAAAGGAACCATTTTACAATGTGAAAATAAATAGCGATAACAATAAGTATATTAAAATGGATATAGCATTTTTCCATCGGATAAAAGTGGTTTTGTGGCCTATCTATTCTTATGATAAGAATTACACAGATTTGTTTTTAGATGTCTATATAAAATAATGA
Source organism: Temnopleurus reevesii (assembly GCA_036244855.1). Lineage (NCBI taxonomy): Eukaryota > Metazoa > Echinodermata > Echinoidea > Temnopleuroida > Temnopleuridae > Temnopleurus > Temnopleurus reevesii. Next base: position 10,731 of record BQKZ01000902.1, read on the forward strand.
GGGAATTCATATTGCAGAGAGATGGTGAGAAATTGTTCCAAAATGCTCTCTTTTCATAAAGAGAAGAAACGTTCATTTTTCTAACATGGAGGAAATCAAGATATTATCGAAAATCATTTGCCATAAATCTTTAGTGCATATTAAATTTTGTGTAGCCATAGGTGTCATATGATAATTCAGAGCGTCTGGATGTGAAACAGTTGAAAACCACATCTGCAGAAAATGTTTGTAAGAAAGTGCACCAGTTTACATCAAACTTTTCGTATACATTTCATGTGATTTAGGGGGTGTTGCTCAAAAGTTGCAATTGATCGGTACGCGCCAAACAAAATCATTGTTTCATGTGCGTCTTGTTAAATGCGCACACCACGCGCGAATGAAAATGCGCGTTACAATTTGCAAAGTTGCAGTTGATTTGCAGTTGATTTTGAGCAACACCCCCTTAGAGTTCTTTGTCATTTTGTATGTTTAGTGAGAACACAATACATTGCATGAACTTTCGAAGAACAATTCATTAATCTATTATACAAACATTTCGTGAAAAGTTGCAATGTTCTATGATTATTTATTGCTCATTTTTACATGCTTTTATGAACATACGTCCCCGCATATTTGTCTAGTATTTATTTCCACAAATACATTGGTTTGATGTTGAATTAGATTGTAAATGCAATTCCTGTAAATAATTAATAAATGTTATATAACATATTTTTTATTATGATTGAAAAGCTGTATATTGAAAAGCTTAAAGTCAAATGGCTGGTTTCAAAAGAACCACATGTACAGAGAAAATTATGGTAAAAAGAAAAGTTTTCTACTTCGAGTTTTTATTTTTGTATAGATTTTTACATTTAGTACATTTTATATACAAGTATAAGTGATAGACGTTCTTAATTTTGGTTTACATTACAATTATTTGGAATCAATGTTGTGCAACGTAGTTGTAGAATCTTTCATGGAGTTCATAGAAAAGATTCTTAATTATCATTTTCATTTGAATGGCACATCATGATGTGTAAAACGTATTAAATGGTACTAACAATATACAGAAAATTGCTTGTTTTGTTTCATTCATTATGGTGTAAATATTGTTGAAATATGAAGCATGCTTCATTAATTACAATTAGCAGACCTTGGCAGTGTTTTGCCTTGTCATTCTAAAAGTTAAGAGGGACTTTAAGAAAGACTGTAATATGTCATGGAGTGTTATACTCATTAAATTCTCAATAATTCATCACAAGAACTGATGCCACTTGTTCTTAAAAGTCTTTCTTGAAGTGGTGCTTAACTTGGTGAAATATCGCACTTGCTGTAAGCACCCAAGTTAGTACATGCCTTCAGTCAATAACGCACCAACGATTTAACAATAAGCTTCTGAAAAGAAGATATGGAAACTACAAACATCCAAATATCCAATAAAAACATAATCTTTATTGTTGATTAAGACATTTTACACAGGCTCTTAAAAGAAATTGATATAGATTATTTGTTCAAACATCAATAATTGGGTTCAATTATAAATAAAGCATGGGGTGAGGTGGTAATAGAACATTCATTGGGTCATGCACTGTTTGCAGGTTGGATGGAGGAGGGTCGGTTTGGTGGGCAGGGGTTCTGACAAACTTGGATTTGGCAGTGTTATAGGTGTCTATGCATTTGAATGAATTTTAGGGCAAGGAAATAACAGCCCATACCCCCATAGCAACACAAATGTTATGTACTGTACAGATCAATTACCAGTTACACATCTATCTGTGAATTGTATAATACAATAAGCTAAGAACTTCCAATTTTTGCAAAATCTCAATGATTGGAAAAATGGAATATCATAATTCGTTTAGGCCATTATAAGGTCACTCAGGCATATTCATATATTCATTACATGCATTCAATATCAATTTTAATTGGCACTTTAAAATGGAAAATATGTTGACATTAAAACAAGCTAAAATGTGAACTATATGTATATCATTGTCTCTTACAATGTAAAATTAGGTATCAAGTCGACTCTTTTTGCAAAACAATAATTGGTGCAATCAATTTTTGTTTTATGATGCTTGAAATTGAATAAAGTTTCTCATCTAATGTTGTAGAACATGCATGACAGACACCAACCCTTTACAAGCGACATTAAACTTTTATTTTGTATATGTTTAAGTCATTATAAAAACATATCCAAGCAACTGATCTTTCCAGAAACTTAAGTCCAATTTCTGACTAACCATGCTAATGATGCTTTTAAAAGGATCATTGTCTCTGACCTTGTATATATTCAAATGTTCTCAGAAATTAAGTGAATTATTTAAAACAGAATATGTAAAACTTTTTACATTTGCAAATTAAAAAGGATGGCAAGTTTTTAAAAGGCATTTAAGTTTACACAAAGGAATTTGAGTCAAATTATTGGTTCTTTTAATAACAATACAATTGTATCGCATGAAAATGATTCCACATAAAATGCAATATTTCTTTGCAGAATGCATAAGACATCAGCTAGATTAATAATCAGGCATTTACGTATTTTAGAAAAAGTGCAGTTACATTTTCACTTTTTTTTTTTCTACAAAGGAGTAAATGGGACAATACCTATGGCAAGTGAGGGCACATGTACAGATTCGTTTAACTTTTTTGAATTATTTTTCAATCATCTTGCATTTGTTTGCTTCTGAAGTATTCTTTAAAGGGGAATTACACCCAGGAAATAATGTACGGTCAGTAAATAAAGAAAAATCTGATGAACAAACTGTGAACATTTGAGCAAAATCCGATAATCCGTTCAAAAGTTATGAATTTGCTAAGTTATCATTTCCACCTGTGCTGGGCATCCTTAAATTGGCAACGGTATAGCCAATTAGCATAATCTGTGATGTCATACATAGAGAACTCCTCACTCACTTTATATATAAATTTATTAAAAATGGATAAATATCATGTTTAAAATGAGGAATCAACACCGTTTTTCTGTAATGCCTGCAGAATTGATTTGGCTATAATATATTTAAACAAAAAAAACAAAATGTTGTCTACTTTTCTGGAAAAAGAAGAAAATGTGAAATTTCGTGTACAAAGTGAATGGAGAGTTCTCCATGTTGGCAGCCATTTTGTGCCTGTACGTTTGCCAATTTAAGGAGCCCATGAGGGGTAAAAATAAAAACTTTGAAAATTCATAACTTTTGAATGGATCAATTTTATGTCTGAGTGTAGTTCCCCTTTATAAGCACTTTGAGGGTGTTGTTCAAAATCAACTGCAAATCAACTGCGATTTGCAACTTGTAATGCGCATTTTCATTCACCTGCTGTATGTGCAGTAAACAAGACACGCGTGAAACAATGATTTTGATTTGCACGTTCCGATCACCTGCAACTTGCGATCAATTGCAACTTTTGAACAAAACCCCTTTAGTCTGGTCATGGTATTGATATTTGTTAAGGATGATTTGATAACTACCTTCTGATGGCCTTACATCCAGGATTGACTCGAATATAATCATGTGTTAGACTATCAATAAGCAGCGACAATGCTTTCATAATGGACAAAGAAACACAACTACATTGATTTAAGGCCAGTATGATAGAATAATAGGCTAAAATATCTTGATACCAGAAATTAAAGCCGAAACATAAAACAGGAAAATATTAACGTCAGTCCTGTTTGGTGGAATAAAAAGCTAAACGAGCTTAAAACTAATTTGATTCAACTCCAGCAAAACATAAAGTAAAGCTTGACTATTAACGTAACATACTGGAATTAACCTGGCCTAACCAACAGGGATAAATCTATGCTAGCCCGGTATGATGGAGCATCAATCTACATTAACTGTATTTAAGTCCAGCAAACCAGCAATTTAAAGTGCACAAGTGCAATTTAACAGACCTCTCAACACATACATGTATAACGGAAAAAAAGGAATGATTTGCTGTAAAAGAAACCATGTTTCTCATAGGACTGTTTAATAGAAATATAAACAAAAATAATTTTAACAAATCATTTGAAATGGCCTTGAAACTATCTCGGAATAAGTCAAAAAAAAAAGAAGTCATATTCTTTCCTCAAAATTCCTAATGATTGGGCGGTTTGATTGTGTCACTGACATCCTTTATGTTTACCATGTAAGCCATAAAGTTCACTCAAACTTATCTATCTTGGCGAACCACTTTCTAAAGAGTCTAGCAAATAAGCAATTCACACTTGACTACTAGTACCTTACTCTTGTCCCACAGACTGCAAGAGTAGTAAGAGTAAGGGTTTACATAATTATGTAATTGGCATATGTGATGTGCAACCTATAAGATATTTACTTTACTCTGACTTAGCTCTCTTCAAACGGTCTTTCTTGAGGAAGTTTTGGATGCGATCAATCTGACTCGCCACTCCATCTTTCATCTCATCATAATCATGATCATCATAATCATCCCCAGCTCCTCCAACATCCTGGAGGTCCTCATTAAAACGTATTTGTATCAGAATCAAGACAAGCTATGTGTAGATTCCTTTTGAATTAATGATGTGTTGGACTATCAACACAAAGGATAACATAAGAATTTCATACTGGACTCATCTCGGCCAGTATATTAGAATACTAAGCTAACCTTGCTTGATTTAAGTCCAGAAAACCAAGCAGGACTATTTGAATGTTGTGCTAGACTGTCAAACATGTTATTGATGTTAGGCCAGTATGGTGGATTAAAGCTATGTAAACATGTAATTCAAGCTAGATCGATGCAATGGTGCAATTAGCATGTCTTTGATATTTAAAATGTAAAATATTTACTTTATTCCAACTTAGCTCTCTTCAAACGGTCTTTCTTGAGGAAGTTTTGGATGCGATCGATCTGACTGGCTACTCCATCATTCATCTCTTCTCCATTCTCATCATCATCATCATCTGAGAAGAGACTCGCCTCCCTTCCAGCATCCCCAGCTCATCCAACAACCTTATTTCTATTATAACCGGGACTAGCTATGTATAGGTCCAACTTGATGCAATGATGTGTTAGACTATCAACACAAAGAATTAGACCATTTCATAGTCGACTAATTTTGATGTTATTGATGCCAGGCCAGTGTGGTAGATTCAAGTCTTGTAAACATGTAATTCAAGCTAGATATTAAAATGTAATGGTACAACTGGCATCTTTGATTTTTGATGTGTAAGACATTAACTTTACTCCAACTTAGCTCTCTTCAAACGGTCTTTCTTGAGGAAGTTTTGGATGCGATCGATCTGACTGGCTACTCCATCCTTCATCTCATCTCCATTCTCATCATCATCATCATCATCCGAGAAGAGACTCGCCTCCCCTCCTGCATCCCCAGTTCCTCCAACATCTTGGTCCATGCCTGGGGGCAGCCAACACTTCAGTTTGATGGGTACAGATGGGTACACTGAAGAGGTGGCAGGGTTCTTGGGGGTTGTTTTAGCTACCTGGGAGGGCCAAGGATTTAAAAGAAGTGTGAAACCATTGCAATGATGATGATGATGATGATAATGATGACTAACTAAATTTGGATTTGTAGGTGTTTATCATTCAATAATGAATATTTCCGCCTGATGATGATGATGAGCACCAGTCTCCACCTCTTCTGGGTACTCATGGCGCTCAATTGCTCAAAACAATGTCTCACAAATTTCAATGTCCTAATCAACGTGATTCATCTTTCAGTCAAAGAATTCCCAATAGTAGTACAATTTTTTCTATCACTATTTAGTGATAGAAATATTCATTTTCATACTCTTTCACTCATTTATTCATTTATTCAGATTCTAAAGTAAGAATTGTAGAGGGATTTATGTAACAGGTGAATAACTGTTTTCAATACACCTCTGCAAGTTTAAAAAAAAATGTAATTCAATCCGAAATAACTGGTTTAAAAGGAGTGATAATTTAATAGATGAAATACAAATTATACAAGATCCATAGATGGAAACAATTTAAAGGTTTTTTTGTGTTTTTTAATTTAAATATTCATCCTTATCATATTCGATCATAAAATCAGCATCTACTATAAATGACTCTGCATGATGGCTGTCTATTCCTTACAATTGATATTGTTCAACACAAGCACATTAATAATGATTGTGACAGGGAAATCTTCTTCGGCCAACTTACATTATTGAAGGAAGACAGGGATTTAAAAAAACAGAGCAACAAATGGAAAATTATGAGCTTCAAACCCCCCCTCACAAGAGAAAAAGAAAGAGAGAGAGAGAAACAAAACCTTTAATTTAAAACAGACAAAGAAAGGGCCAGAGAGAAAATAAAAGGATTGCAACTTTATTTTGACGCATAGATACCCTTGCAAAATATTGATAAAATACCCAAAATAGAAAAAATTTACTTACCGTTATTTCATTGGAAGACATCTTCTCCTGGTCACTGTTGCCATTTGCTCTCATACTTCTGCTGATAAGCGATCTTCCACGTGTCAACCTTGGTACAAAGTCCTGGATATCTCTAGCTGTGGTGGTGGACGCTTTCGGGGCAGCCTCTTGGGAAAGTCCAAGGTGTCTAGATGACTCTGTTGACGACTGAGCTGCAGTAGATGGAGAGGTACCAGTACTTGAGGGAGAAAGGACAGTTGGGGATGGGGTAGTGCTCGGTTGGGATGGGGTAGCCGTTGGATGGAGAGACTGGTGAAGCTCTTGGGCTGATGGCAGAATCTGAGAAAACATCATGGGTGTTCTCGTCATCAGCTTGCTCTGTGCATGCTGGGAAGGTGTTCTGACATCAAGGGCCGTTTGTGAGAAGTAGGTGGTGGCACTTCCAGCATTGGTAACTTTTGTCATGGGTGGAGATGACAGACTGAACTTTGCTTGAGCCAAAGAGGGCCTCATCTGAAGGGAGTTAATGCTAGCAGATGGTAAAGGTTCAGAATTTGAGGAGTACAAGTAACTGGTGGTCATGGCAGGCACAACTGAAATAGGCTTTACAACCGTGACAGTGCTTCGATTCACTGAATCATTTTGGAAAGATGGAGTGTACTTTCGCTTTGGCGTTTGAAGAAACACAGGTCCCTTAGTCGGAGAAGTGAACTGCTCTTTCCTTGTCCTGCCGCTGTAGTTGTCAAGTCCCTCAAGAACACTTGCTGCTTTAACAACCTTGTCTTCCCTTTTCAATGATATATTTGAAGGAATTTGTGAGCTGATCATTGGTGGAGATGCTATTTTCTCTTGAAGTTTAGACTCCTTGCTTACTTGGGAGGAATTCTCAGATGTGCTTGTCTCACCAATACACTTCAGGTCATTTGATATTGCAGGATTTTCAGAACCGGGTGAGGTCTGTCCAGATATGTTACTTGGTGACAACACTGGAACTAATTTTGCAGCTTCTTTGTGGTTACTTTTTATGCCCATCTGACTAGCAGCACCATCCAACAAAACCAGATCTTTATCTGAGTTTCCTGTTTCTGTAGGCATCACATCAATCTTTGATATGGGCGACAGTACAGACACCTTTTTGATGTCACAATCACGCTTCAAGTTCTGTGGTTCTTGCAATTTCCCAAATTCTCCTCTCCAATGGCTGGAGTTTTCCTCAACATATGTGCTTGGAATCACAATATCTTCATCATTCATGTCAATTTGATCTTGATTCAAACGAGAAGTTCCTGGAATGGAATTAGCCTCTACCCCTGGACTACTAACAACATCAGGCTTAATGTCGATGGACATATCTGGAATTATCTTGTTTTCCTGCAGACCAGGAGCCTCTTCCTGTTTGTTAAGTGATGAACCCATCTTTTCATGGTGAGAAAGACTATCTTCCTCCTGGACAATGTCAAAAACTGCCTTGGAAGCTTCCTTACAGTTCACCTGGGCAGAAGCTTCAGAACTTCCATTAGGTCCATTACGTGTGGTATTGTTTAGAGCACTTGGTTTAAGTGTAGAATCCAGTGTGCCATCACTTTCTCCTGCTTCGCATGCCTTTGTGTTCTCATTCAGTGTCGGGACATTCTCCATTTTTACAGCGCACAACCAATCAGGAGTAGCTACTAGAGAAGGAACCTTTTCCGCTTCATTGATGTTTGGATCTTGCTGGCTGTTGTCTCCAACCAGTGTTCCACTATCCTTGATAAATTCATCTCCAACTCTGGGATTGCATTCTTTAATCTGCTTGCTCATCATCTCTTTACCTGAAGGGTCATTATCTCTGGAAATGATATCATTGTTCTGACTGATTTCAGGGGATGTTTTCTGAGCAGAACTTGCACTGTCCAGTTCATCTTTATCAATGTCCATCTCTACTTCCTTTGGACCACCACCAACTGCACCATCAGTCGATGGCTTCTCGATTGGACAATGTTCTGACGTGCCCTCAGGTGATCCGTTAGTAGTATGCAGCTCCCCTCTGTTGGAATCAGGGCTGATCTCATCCTTCAATTCCTCATTCACACATCCAGCCAAGCACACATTCAGGCCAGTCTTTGAGTTTTCTTCAGCAGGATTACGATCCTTGATGGTACTTGAAGGATCTGTCTGGGTCTCTTTGGTGAGCGTGTCAATGGGTGTCTTAAACTTGTCCAGTTCCGATGATTTATCATCCAGCTCAAGCTGTTACAAAGAGATAAAGGGTAGATTCAATATTCACAGATTCACTCTTTGTGAATATGACAAAAAAATAAACTTTACAAGCTCCTATTTCCAACAATTTTATATTAATAACAGATGCAATTTATATAGCCCACTGTGTGCTCAAAGCGCTTTGCATTATTTGTCTAGTCTTTATTTTAACAATTACATCCCTCCTAGTCCCCGAAACAAGAGCATTCTATGCATTCTAACTGTTTCCAGATTAAATCTTATCAAAGGTTAACATCTCAGTTACCAGTAACATTTTTCTCTAATGTTAACTTCAGAATTTAGTTTTTGCTTTCATTATTTCAAATTTTTGTTAGAATCCCCCACAATTACTATAGAATCTCCTTCGGTAACTTCACATCTACAGTAGACAATTCACTGATGACTATTTCATTTCACATTTAAGGTTCTTTTGTCAAAGGCCATGCTGATTTTTTTAAACATTTGCTGCAATAGTGCATCACAACCATCCGTCTTCAGTATCACTCTTTTTAATTTCCTCTTAAAAGATAGAATTGCCTTCAGTAGGTTAGTAGCTTGAGTCGACATTTCCCGTGGCCTGACTTTTGTAATATTTACTTTATTGTATTTAATAAAGCCAATAGAGATATGAATAACTATCTAACTAAATAAATAAACAGATAAGTAACTCTATCTGTTTACAGTAAGCTTCTGTTTACAATTGACAGTTCACACATCATGGACTATTCTATAAGTGTAGCAGTGATTTTTTCCATGACCAACTATTATGAATTTTACTATAGTATCTCAATCAATCTTTCAAATCATTCTGTCACTACAGAGACATAATTAATATTTTGTTTAGAAAAATATCAAATTAAAAAAATGTAAATTTACAATATCTATCATCATAAAAATACAATTACCCTTAGTAACTTCATATCTTCAGAAGATAGTTCATATATTATTGTGTTTCCCCAGTTTGCTGACTTCTATCATTTTTGCTTCAGGACTTCAAATTCAAATTCTTAACTTATGTCCCCCATGATTAAATTCTAAATAACGTTAAAAAAAAAAGCTCAGTGCCCTAAATAAGTTCATATCTACAGCAGACAGTATACAAAACAGACTATTCAACTTTACCATTGAGTGTGTTTTCTTGTGTGTCACTGCCGATATATATTAATTTGCTTCTGTGTTTTAATCACATTTGCATGACCTACATTTCTGTTTCAATCTTCACAAAATCAAAATGGAATCTTAATTCATACATGATAACATGAATTATCTATTTCCATAAAAATGAAGTGTCACAGGAAAATAGATCTGTATGTCATGTATTGAACAGTACGGACATAACAATTACAAGCCAGTTTTGATATCAATAGCGTTACAAAGTAGAATTGGATCGTTGTTTGACTTAATTTCATGGAAATATATTATATCATGTTACATACGGTAGATTGTTGAAATCAACTGACTGTCCCAATTTTCCATGAATGTTCTCTCAATTATCTTATTTATATATATTTTTTTTTTACTTTTTCATAAAATTAAACAACAAAATTGACATGTACATTGGAGAATGTTTAAAGACATTTGAGAAAGTTTTCATCATCTTTATATATGTACCTTCAGATGCTGGAGATCTTTGGTCATGGTTTGGTTCTTGTTTGCCCATCTGGCATTGATATCCTCCAAGTTCAGAACAGTCTTCTTGAGATTACTGCATTTGTTCTTTGTTTTCTCCATCTCTTCCTCCAGAGCATGAACCTGAAGCATTGTAAAAGAAGATAAGATAACAAGAGACATTTTGGACTTAAGATATGGACCTCATGATGATGATCAGTAGTTATAATAGTCATTCTGATAATGGTGGTAATTGACAGACACAGTGATGATGAAAATTATGTTGATGGTGATTAAGGTCTTCAAGTTTAAATAATTATGATGGTACTGATGATAATGACAATGACGATGATGATGATGATGATGATGATGATGATGATGTTGACGGTGATGATGGGCATGATGATGGTGATATTGGTGGTGGTGGTGGTGGTGATGATGTTGATGGTGATGATGATCATCTTCATGATTACAAAATTAGATCTAATGAGGATGGTGATGACGATGAAGATGATGGTGTTGAATTTTTGTATGGATGAGAGTAATTTTTTATGGTTATAATGATGATGGCAGTGTTAATGATCGTAATTATGACAGTTATTATGATAAGGAAGATGATATACCTCTACTTATACAATTACTCACTTCAGATTTGCCCTTCTCCTCCACATTCTTAATTTCCTCCCGCAAATCCATCATGTCTGTGTCTGCTTGTCGATGCTTTTCTGTCAGCACAGCACACTCTTTTGTCAATATTGCCACCTGGTCTTCTTGCTTTGCTGCCCTCTGTGTCAGCTCATTTGTAGTCTTCATCCATCGCTGAGCAAAGTCCTGTGATTCTTGCAGCTGGGTCTGTGTCATCTGAACATTGAAGAGTGAGCAAGAATTGTGAGGTTGACACTAAAAGCAGCTAGAGATGAATAATTTGAAGGATAGCATGAATACTGCCAAATTTCACAATTATGTATCGTGTCAATACAAAATCTGTGTGAACCAAAATCATAATTACTGACATCTTTTCCTGTTACATAACACTAGTCTTGGAATAACACATGGAATGTTATGTTTATAATTAGTACATACATACATTGTATACTGACAATTATGCTTGTTTACTTTTAACAATGTTTTTCCTTTAAAAATTGTCAGGGAAAATAATTCCAGGACTTTATGCAGATATCGCAATCTTACATTCTTTTGTTTACTTCTTTCATGTTGCCACATATTTACTGAACACTTGCAACAATGATTTGTTTTAACATAAGCTTTCCATCAGCAGAAGAGAAATATTCAAGACATATGTAACAATATTTCAACAAAAAAATAATATCCAGAACTATTAACAAGCATACCTTATGTGCCATCTTTGTCTCTTCCAGCTGAGCCTTCATATCTTTATTGACTTGTGTTAACTATGAATAAACAGCAAGAAACAAAATTGAGACATTGTTAATAAAAAAAAAACTAATATGAAGTCCCATTAAGGTAGGTTTGTATACTTGAACAATGTTTCCATCGTCACATACTACACTAAATAATGTGCATACATACCAAAACTGATAAAATTATCGGTGACACAACTGGATTTTACTTCAAAGGCCTAAAATTGAAGAGATGAACTTTAAGGCTAAAAGAAACCTTTAAAATATCATGGAAGTGTATGGTGTAGTGGTCATATCATTGGATTTCAATCACAGAGTGCTTCGATAAAATCCTGTCACAGCATAAATTTCATTTTATCACCTAGAAGCTCTTGGTGTATAGAAATAATTGTCCTATGACTGATTTAGTTGTGCATGACTAGTTTTCAACTAGCTATGAATGAGCGATTAGTCCATAATTGTCTGATTAGAATATGTACGCCCCAACATCAAGGCTATAACAAATAATATTAGTTTGTCAACGTAATGAGATGCAAATTATCTATATAAGAGGTTAATTAACAGGGTTCCCACTATCTAAAGATATGAATTTTCAACATTCCCTTTTAGATTTGTCAAAGTTATTCCTTCATTTGATCCTATATCGACACATCCTTAATTAACAAATTGAATATTTTGTCAAATTCCCTGATATTTCTGTGACTTGAGGTATTTTTTAATCAATTTCCTTGATTGGAAAAATCGAAACTCATTATCCAAGTTATCCAGGTAATGTGGAAATCCTGATTAAAGTATAAGTATGTGACCCTACCTGTTTCACTTCTTTATTCAGCTGTTCAATCTTCAGCTCATTCTTGTCTTTTTGATCGTCAGTGACGTGTGGAGTCTCGGTGACTTGAACACGTAACTTGATTATCTCCTGTTGTCTTCTCTCCACTTCATCTCTCAAAGAGCCAATCTGACATTTCTGATGACTGTTGGTTGATGAGAGCATTCTGTTCAATACCCCAGCTTCTGTCACTGTGAAATCAAAACAAATAAAATGAAGTTGTATTTGATACTAAATTCTGAAATTGATGTGCATTCTTTTTTACAGGAAAATGGGTAGTCCTCTTTACATTCATCTCTCAAAGAATCAATCTCTTGATGACATATCAATTACAATCTGGGGATGTAGGATCACCAAACAATTCATTACATGTTAAAAAGATTACTTGTCTTATAATCATGCGTTAACCATTTCTTTTCATAATTTGATTCTCTTGGAAAGGAGCTTATCAAAAGCTGACATGCAATTTGTTAACACACACAAACTGTGAGGATGAATTGACATATGAAATAAATTTTGTTTGATGCTTTCTGTGAAGAATAAACCAAGGTGATCCAAGAGGAGAGGTCCTACTGGATGTTATCAAACGCAAATATTAAAGTCAATCAAATTCAGTGACAGCTTTGTGATTGTGTATTTCCAGTGCATATTTGGTGCAAATAATAACTATTTTCATAATTATAGTGATATATAATATTCAGTTCTTGTATAGCGCATTACACATAGTCATGGCATATCTTTATGCACCTATTTGGTAGGGGGAAAACGGCATAGAGAATATAGAAAAGCTATTAAAGCAAGAAAAAAACACTTGGTGTTGGACACTGGATTCATGTGCAAACAAAGTATCGACAATAAAGCCGAACGCTGTGTATTGAACTGTGCAGACATAACAATTACAAGCCGGTTTTGATTTGATTAGCATTACAAAGGAGCATTGAGTTTGTGTTTGACTGAATTTTAAGGAAATTGATTATATTGTGTTTTATGAACCGTAGCCTTAAACATTCTAAATCAGCAAACATTATGACAGCCTCTCCAAAGAGAAGGTTATGAAAAGGATATTCAATAGCATTGTCACACCAGCAGATTAAAAATGGTAGTGAATTCTGTCAATTCAAGGCCAATAATTGATTTTAATTGATTTTCATATATTCATGGGCCTATTTCTTTTTTCTTCTATTTTTGTTTTTATGTATATTATGTGCACATTATGTAAATTACTGTGAATGCAATGAAAGGAAAAATATTACTTGTCTAAAATAATCAGCATACGTTTTTTTTTTACACACCGACGCCTCTATTTAAATAGAATCATTTCAAATAAATGTGGAACTGACAACTGCAAGCAGCTAGTGTTAACATTTGACAAATGAATAAACTTTACACAATGCTTCATGATAAGAATAAGGTGATATTGGTCCTCCTGTAAGTTATTAAAAGCAAATATATGAGTCTATCAAATTTAGAGACAGCTGTTTGACTATGCAATCCCAGTGCATATTTGATGCAAATGAAAATGTATTGTCATGCTTTCAAAATATAAACTACAATCACCTCTACAGAGTTCTTGTACTGATAAATGTTGAATGTTGAATAGAATTGTAATCAGAGGAGAGCTTCAGACAATAATTTAATCTAGTTATCATACAGAGCAAAAATCTAGTCATGTCAGGGGTTGTTGCTATTCATCTCTGTGCATTGTATGTTTTTTTTAAATCTTATTTCTTAATTGCATTACTTCCAAGTAGCCAAGCAATTACTAGCTCAGCTTCTTAGTGGGTCTCTCCCTTTCCTTAAAATATAAATTTTAAAGTTCATTATTTCAATGTTATCATTTCTAATGTCTATACTGTATGATTCATGATACACTTACACAATGCTGATTTCGAAATGTATATAATTTCCTTTTCTTTTTCCCGTTGTATAATTGTAATTTGTATTATGTTGGAAAATGAATGAAAGAATAAATGAATTGAAGATAACTACTTTTATGTTATTGGGGTAACTGTTTGGGTTGAGGGAAATACGCTACATTTAATTTTGATTCAATATACAACCTAAAACATGCATCACTAACCGATTCTTGCCACCAACAATAAAGTAAAATTAAGAACCACAGATGCCGGACATTGGAGCAATGTGCGTTCCAATTTGCCAGGCTTCAGATTACAAAATCATGTTTATTCTACACTTTATTAAAAATATTTCCCTGATATCAATGTTATTATACATGTACCAAAATGTGTTTCGTTGATGTACACCAAATGATGATTACTGAAGAAAAATCAGCAATTTTTCTCATTGATAGAGGTATCATTTGCATTAGCTTTCGAAACTGGAAGTCACCTTTCCAACCTTAACAGATTGATATCAAAGGTATCGTGAGAAATTGTTCGATATCGCTTATTGTCAGTGGCAAGAATAGAGTAGAATTATTCAAGGTTGTACCATTTGTGAGAATTGAATAGAATTCTTCAAGTTTGTATGACTTCTGAGAAATGAATAGAATTTTTCAAGTTTGTAACATTTGTGAGAGTTGAATAGAATTCTTCAAGTTTGTAACATTTGTGAGAGTTGAATAGAATTATTCAAGTTTGTAACATTCATGAGAATTGAATAGAATTTCTTCAAGTATGTAACATTTGTGAGAATTGAATAGAATTCTTCAAGTATGTAATATTTGTGACTTTACCTTCCTTTCTGAGCAGGTTGAGCGCATCACTATAGGTCACCATCTCTTTCTGGAGATGTTTGCATCTGTTCTCCATCTCTGAAACCTGTTTTGAGTGCGACGCTTTGCTCTGACCCTGTGTCTGTAGCCTGTGTTGCTGCTCCCGTACTGTCCTCTCTAGGTTGTACTTGGATAGCTGAGTCAAAGAGAAGCATAGAAAATGAGAATTAGTGCTTTATTATGGCATTTCATCTCTTTCTGGAGATGTTTGCATCTGTTCGCCATCTCTGAAACCTGTTTTGAGTGGGATGTTTTGCTCTGACCCTGTGTCTGTAGCCTGTGTT
Source organism: Temnopleurus reevesii (assembly GCA_036244855.1). Taxonomy (NCBI): domain Eukaryota; kingdom Metazoa; phylum Echinodermata; class Echinoidea; order Temnopleuroida; family Temnopleuridae; genus Temnopleurus; species Temnopleurus reevesii. Next base: position 26,129 of record BQKZ01000902.1, read on the forward strand.
GCTGCTCTCGTACTGTCCTCTCTAGGTTGTACTTGGATAGCTGTGTGTAATAAATGAATTGAAAAGTTATTGGTGATCATTTCTTTCCAATTCAATGGTATGTATAAATATCTTCATATGTCCTTTGTATCTTAAATCTGTTGGGAGCGCAATATCATGGTAACATGGCGTTTTGGGGTATTTTTTGCAAGTTTATTGGGTCCCGGTTACTTTTTCCCTCAGAAACCAACATAAAATTAGTTCGTTCTCCTACTGAGTCAAGTTTGGTATTAATAAAAACTTTATTGCAGTAAGAAATTTGGGGATTATTTTTTTACAGGTAGTTGGTCCTGCGACCTTACTGAACTTATTTATTACATGTTTTCTTATTATATGATTATTAACTTAACATGAACAATATGAAAACACAAAGATTAAGCCCCAGTCACATAGAGACCTGGAAGCAACACAATTCAACACAACTCTGTTAAGTTCACAGTTATCTGCCTCCGAATAAAGAGTTGTGTTGAATCGTGTTGCATCCCGGCTTCATTGTGACTGGGTCATTACCTGCAATGTTCTGATTTCTTCTTTCAATGACTTCATTTCCTTCTCCCAGCTGTCTACAGCCAACTGCAGTTTAGTCTAAAAGGGAGAAAATATATTATTCCCATTTTACTACTAAATGATTAACAAAATTCAATTAAAAATAATATATTCTCCTAAAAAATGCTGTTTTGTCTCTGAAAAGTTTATGCAGGTATTAAAATCATCTATGAAAAACAAACGTGATAAAATAGGCTAATTCTATTCAGTCCTCTTAACAACCCAAACATAACCAAACATTTTTGTTAGTTTTCCATTTGATACTCTTTTATACCTGTTTTCTTTGATTAGCTAATTATGTAATACTTCTTCCAAATCAGTCACTGATTTGATTAATTAATTTTTTCAGAATCATGTTTGGATCAACTTTCAAATTTATGCATTCTAGTTAAATTAGTTACCACTGCATTTGAATTTTGCTAAATGAATGAATATTTCATTATTTGTATATTTCTGATGAGTTTTTACACACTTCTCATAGGATATTAAAAATGTTTTGTTTAACAAACAGAACAATGACATAATGTGCTAAATGATGTTAGTTGTTACCTTTTCCGCTTCAAGATGAGTAATCTTGTCATCTGATGCCTTGCTCAGAATAATCTCAGCCTCTTCATGTTTCTCTTTGAGCGATTGCGTTTTCACAGCTTCTTCCTCCTTTAGCAATTAAAAGAAAAAATAATTTGATGTGAGAAAAAAAACAGTGGGCTTCAGTAAATAATGTGAATTTCCTTGATCTAACTGTTTAGCACTTAAAAAAACATGATATAAACTATTTCCGTAAAATAAAGTGGGTCATAGATAGTAGATCCATATGCTGTGTATTCAACTGTGCACACACAACAATCATAAGCTGGTGCCGATTTGATTAGCATCACAAAGGACCACTGATTTGGCGTTCAACTTAATTTTACAGAAATAGTTTATATCGTGCTAAAACAACACGATGGATCATGGGAAATGGAATTTCCTCAACTTGAAATTATTTTGAGTATTTCTATTGCAATTTGCTACATCAATTAAAATAAAGCACTCAATTTTTAATTGATAAAGACATTTCACACATTTGAAATTTCAACCTATTCAGTTTTAAGGAGAGAGATTTGTCTTAAAATGAAGAAAGATATTTTGGAAATATTCATAACATACAAGTTTTTTCACTTTATTATGGCATTTTTGTTACTTTTCTTAAAGTGAGGAGCAATGTTCTGGAAAAATTCATAACATACCAGTTTTCTCTCTTTATTATGGCATTCTTGTGATTTTTCTTAAAGTGAGGAGGATGCTCTGGAAATATTTATAACTTACCAAAATTCTCTCTTTGTTATGGCATTCTTCAACAAGCTGCTGAATGCGGCCTTCGTTCTCAGCCACAGTGATCTGCAAGTCAAATTGCATTCAAACAACAATATCCATAAAATTTGTTTTTCAATGTAATTTAAAAAGACATACTACCATGAAGTTTCAAATTTTTTTTTTATCATTTACTATCAAATATTGTCTAATGTTAAACAATTAATCATGGAGCAAACCCCTCATCATTAAATCTGATAGGCAACATAACATGGCACAGATTCATCTTTTTTGTCATTTTTGTATTTCATAGAATAAAAAATATATGAACATTGAAAAATAAACAACAAAGACCAATAAAAAATGTCATAATTACTCATTAAAAAAATCATATCACACAGTGCGTTTAATTAAAGGAGATAATTTACTTCATGATGTGCTCAGCTGGAACATCTACATTATTTACACATACTTGTTCCAAGAACTTACTATCTATTCAACCCCTAATAAATAGACGAATGTAAAATATTTATATAAAACAAAACTCCCAAATACTTGTTCCTGGGCCCCATCGCATGAAAAATTTAACACACATATCCTAAATACATGCTCCTGATTGATAAAAATGGTGTTATGTTTAATTTTCCGACTTGCCTTTACATGAAACGTTTTAGGAGGGTCTGTCTCTGGCTTCTCTTTTTTTCATTACTTACCCTGGCAATTTTCAGTTCTTCTACTAGTTCCATCACAAGGTCTTTCATCTTCAATGCATCCATTGTGCTTGTTGTTGTAAAGTATAGCTTTTAGATGCTCCACAATCGGGTCTGGGAAGATTCACAAAAAATAGAAATTAAATCAGTTTACAGTTAATAAATTAATTAATATAAAAGTGGTTCACAAAATAATAGAGCACATGCAACTACAAATAAGTGATATCTGTAATAGCAGGCTTAAGTCTTTGCACAATTTGATAACTTATTTGAATGAATTCACCTAGATGTAAATCAGTTGATCCTTATCAAAGCAAATAATGAATAACATTTAAACCATTTTTTCATTCAGAAATTTGTATTTTTAATGGTTTTAAGATGTTTAAAAGGTGACTTTGTAAAATTGTCAAATTCATTAACTTACCTCAAACTTTTGTGTTCTTACATTCAAAGGAGCTAGTTGTTCCATATCTACAGTAGATCTTGGATTGCTAAAACCATGTAGCTAGGAATCCGGGTCTACTTACATTCAAAGGAGCTAGTTGTTCCATATCTACAGTAGATCTTGGATTGCTAAAACCATGTAGCTAGGAATCCGGGTCTACTTACATTCAAAGGAGCTAGTTGTTCCATATCTACAGTAGATCTTGGAT
>BQKZ01000902.1:42742-54161 GCA_036244855.1 Temnopleurus reevesii
AAAGAAAATATTGAATTAGCGTCGGGGGCTACGACGCTAAAATATTTTCCACACTTTAGGTTATAACTTTTCCAAAACTTGTTAATTTTTCGTACAATCTTTTGTCAAACATGTTCATGATATCATGTTTCTTTTTAAGTAGATTTGAAGACAAAATTTGGCGATAAAAATATTGGCTTTTACCAAAACTGTACTTGGGCTTTAATACCAAATAGTGCAAAAATGTGCAGCTTGTAAACTGAAACTTTATGTGAGATATGATTCTTGCAGCTAGAGTGAGCAATGCGCATTCTTATAAAGTGCATGGAAATTTATTTTCGCCACTTTATGAGAAGTAATGCTTTCAAATAGCTTTATACTCTTTTGATAATTTTAAACGTCACGCTTACGCAATGGAGGAGAAAGGAAGTTTCCGGACATAATTGTCCCCTCCATTGAGTGTGTCATTGGATACTCTCACAAAGTGAGAAATAGAGAGTGAAAAGTAGCCCAACTAAATCTTCTTGCACTTTATAAAAATGGGCAATATTTACAAAAAAAAACATGAATTCCTTTCAGAACATTTTACGTCTATAAATTTATGGGTGTTGGGCTTTCCATATATGACCAAAAATAGCTGCATATAATTGCATTATTATGTATTTACTTGCTTTATCAAAAGCGTAAAGTGTTGCTTTTTCAGATATTGAGACACTCGATTGAGTTTGGAAAAGCATTGATTTGTTTTAATTGCAGTTCGTTGCATTTCACACAATTCTTCCTGAACATGCTGAATCACTTTTAGAACAGACCGGAACCAATTGAAACAGTTGTATGAATAAATATAAATTTATTGATTTTATACATCAATACAATAAATTGAAGTAAGTTCTTACTATTGAAAATACGAAAACGATCGATGGGAAATGTATTCTTTTTGGATTCTTAGGCTCTTTCGACTCACACCTTTGGGTTTTTTTTTTTAGCTTGCGTCAGGACGCACAAAGATGCAGGTCATACGGCGGACTGACGTTCGGCGTGCGCTCCTTGAGTGCACGCCGAACGTCAGTCCACCGTCTGATCAGCATAAGGTGTGCGCTCAAGGAGCATTTTCACCTGTCAAAAACGCTTATTCGACGTAGGCTAAAAACGCAAAGGTGTGAGTCGACCTTTAGAGGCGTATGAAGATAAATTATGTTATAATGTTTTGTCATAAAGACGTTGGGGTTGCAAGCTATTTGTCTCACACAATAACTTACCAACATAAAGCTTCCACTGTAAACATTTAAGCAAAAGAAAATTGACAAAATAAACAACGTCTCGTTCAAGCCTTGACAGTGCCTCATACTAACATTTTTTTCTCCCCATTCACTCTGCAAAGGAGTGTGTAAAACATGTTTGCTAAGTATAACAGGATAACACCGGCCTATTCTTTAATGTGTGCTAGAACCGTTTTGAAAGCTTGATAAGATATGCCTGTACCCTGTTTCGTGATTTAATAGTGCTTTTTATGACGATCCGTTACCGTGACGGAACTGTGAATCAATTCCAGAGAAATTTAAAAGAACAAGAACATTTTTTTTTTACAAATAGTAACCATCAAATCCTTATCGCGCATTGTGTGCACGAACTGAGCTGAGGGGCGCGAAATTTAAACTGGTGGCCGTCCTGGTTTTTTTTTTTATTGTCAATGAGGGGGGAGTGGGATAGTTGGATTGGAAAGTACACCATTTTTTTTGGGGGGGGCGCAATTTTTTCAAATTGGCTGCAGACAATAAAACAATACAAGCTGCTTCTCATTTCAAACAAATTCGTGTAATATAACCATCGACATCTACATAGATGAACAATATTGCAAGATGACAATGAAAGACTTAATATCAATTCCACTGATAGAACAACTATTACACAGCAACGTGAAAATATTTTAAAAATACGAGAGTTGCTGGTGGTGAAAGTAAGAGGATAATCATCAAATTGCTCTGAATGACACGTGGAAAAAAAGTTAACAACATCACGACACATGATTCTAACTACTAAGCAATTAAAGTACTGACTTGAAAAAGTTAAAAAGGTAAGGTTGCATTAAAATAAAAATTTGTCAAGAAATCGGAAAGTAAGTCTGTTTCTACTTTCCGTCATAAGATAATCCCATTAAAACTATTGCCGCAAACAAACAGATTTTGAATCCGTATGGAATAAAAACCGTACACTGCGAAAACGCAAGGTGATAAACTTAAGTGGAATGGTGTTAACTGAGATATCGAAACGGTGTTAATTTCACACCCATGGTATTATTCAAAACCGCCCCGGTATCTTTATCGGAAAATACAAATTATGCAAAAACTGTTTGACTTACTCGATGTATTCAAAACTTGTGCAAAACGGATGCAAACTTACCCATTACGTATTCGAAATGTTTGCCTTATGACGACATGACAACGTATTTTTTTTTAAAATACGTCTGGTATACGTCTTCTGGAATGTCTAGATATGACAGTGCGCCGTAAATACCATATTCCACCCCCCCCCCCCTCTCCTTCGAGACACAGCCAATACAAAGCCAGACTTCAAATTACTATTTAAAAAACACGAAGGAGTAATGAAAAAGAGATGAAAAAGACATGAGCCCATAGCGTGAGCCACATTAGAAACTTGATATTGCACTAAATTGGGTGAGATGATATTTAACAGAGCATCTTTTTTGCAAACATTTAATGCCCTTCAGTACACTTTTAAAACGACCCCGTTAAAAAATGAGTGGACGAGTAGTTAGTTTAAGTCAGAAATGACTGATACTCAGTTAAACCGAAGAAAAATTATAACCAACTTTGACGAGAATTATAGTCGGCTCCAATGACTACTTTCTAGTAATGTTCAGCTAGTCCGTTTTAAGAGTGTACTAAAGATTTTCCATTGCGACAGGATCTTCAGAATCATACATTGATTTTTCACGAAAAAAAATATTTAGTTTTTCACGAAAGAATCGTGAACACTATATAAACTATTTCCGAAAAAATTACGTCGAACGCAAACAGTAGATCCGTACGCCGTGTATTTGACTATGCGGATACAACAATGACAAGCCGGTTCCGATTTCGATAGCATTACAAAGAACATTGAATTTGCGTTCGACTTAATTTTTCGGAAATAGTTTATATCATGTTCGTGTAACAAACTTTCCTTATCCGTATACGATTCTACTGTGACTTGAATATATCTTCGTAATTTACAGACTTTGTGTTGCAATGTAATTCTGTATGCACAACTCACTAAAATGTTGCTGATTGACAACACAAAATGGAAACAAAAATAATCTTAGAAACGGTTAAAGGCCCACACGAATGGAAATTGCATATTCTGTTGATCGACACAACGCGAATCTCATATAAAAGATATCTGACTATTTTTCTCAAACAAAATACTGTTTATAGCATATCATCATCGTTTATGTCTCGAAAGGAATGCTTGTTTCTGGCGTTCAAATATTTCCTTTGCCTTTTCATAGATCACCAGATCAGCTCGAAGAGCTTCATATACTTCCGGGTCGTTCTGCAGTTCTCTCTTCCAGTCTAAAACGGTTTCTGTTTTATTCACCTCTTTATCGTCTGCTAAATTCTTATAGTTGCTCACATTGATTTCGCTCCCCGTGCACGTTTTCTGGAACGGAATTTGATAGGTTTCTTCAAGCATTGCAAGAGTTATGTCGTACTGGTCTGTTAGACCTATAACGGAGAACCATTCTTCGAGATGTTCCACACAGTACGCGAGAATGGCGTCCATCTCGGCCGGCGTTAGCGAGCGGGTGAGGATGACCTTCTGTCGGAACCAGCACGGCGACCGTGCGAATGTCGTGCGGTCTGAATGTGGAATGCCGGTAAGGTTAAACTTGGCGTATTGTGGATCCTGCTTGCAGAAGCGGGGCTTCATGAGGAGCTGACGGAAGAAGTAGCTGCCCTGATGCAGAGCCCATTCCTTGAGGCTGGCGTCCCAGGGTCCTAGTCCTTGGCAGGTCTGGTCCATAGCGGCGCGTCGACAGTAGGAAAAGGAAGACAGTAACCTTTCGTAGGGATCCCGTAAAACCGTAAAGTACGAGCAAGGCTCACCCTTTGCCGCGTCGCAAATCCCAAACGCGTAACCTCCCATGAGGATGTTATATCTGGAGTCTCGTTTCACCAGTGAGGTTTGAACCCGCAACCTGCCGTTGCTGTCCAGAACCATAGTCCGGCCTCTGATGGGGCGTTTATAGGACACTTTGTTCAGGCAAGCCTTAGTCGTAGACCCAGCCGCTTTGTTGAGATGCATGTAGACGAGAATACCGTCTCTGTATCTCCGATCCACGATTGAATAGTTTTTCATCGTGAAGTAATTTGGTAGAGTGTTGTTGACGTCTGGAAGCCATGACCGGAGGGAATCGTCGATGATGGCGGGCTTTATATTTGGAGGGCCACGTTTAGTGATATGATGGAAAGTGGATGTGATCGCAGCTGTGCTACCCCCAGAGTCGTTATGTGATCTGTACGGGTGATAAGAGTAAAATTAGATGTCGGTGGTTACATAGTTCGAGGGGTTTTATGATTAGCAATATAAGAGAGGCAAATAAAGGAAGTAAGATACTAATATTTAGGGGAATCATGTGATTATGCAGGCCACGTTTGGTGATATGACGAAGAATGGATGTTATTGCAGTTGTGTGCAACCCTCAGAGACGTTGTTTGATCTGGAGGGGGGAAATAACATTCGATGTCGGTGGTCATGGTGGTTGCAAAAGTTAGGGATTTTATATTTAAAGAACAAAACTATCAAAAGAGATGGGCAAAGAAAGGAAGTAGATACCGATATTATGAGGATGAATTATGCAGGTGAAATATGCAGTCCACGTTTGGTGATGTGACGAAGCGTGGATGTTAATGCAGCTGTGTTCTTCCCTCAGAGACGTTGTGTGATCTGCAAAGGGGGAGGAAGTGAATGATACGATGTCAGTAGTTAAAATATTGAGGCGTTTCATCATTAAAAGAAATAAAAGCGAGGCAAACAAAGGAAATAAGACACTAACTTTTTAGGAGGGAGCTTTTCAGGTGAAAGTGACATAAACTTTAGAACTCAAGGCCAACTCACACCTTTGCTTATTTAGCCTGCGACAGCCTAGCGTTTTTGACAACTAAAAACACTCCCTAGACGCAATACGCTGACCAGACGGTGGACTAACGTTCAGCTGGCGCTCAAGCAGCGTGCACCAAACGTCAATACAGGATATGACTTCGTGCGTCCAGGGGCGTTTTAATTGTCGAAAACACTGGGCGGACGCATGATAAAGACGCAAAGGTCTGAGCCGGCCCTGAGATCGACATATGGAGATCATTTAAAGACCATATTATATTATAACTTTACGTGTTTACCATGATAACGACAGTTTTCATGTAACAAGACGAGTACTATCATGCATTAATATTGGGATATTTCCATGGGGTACAATTTTCATGCGAAGACCATGTAACGTATTTAGGACTGTTATCTCCGAATTGATCTTCACCATGAATATTAATTGAGATCTTCTCCAGCTTTGTTCCATCGATTAATTTTTTTTTTTTTTTCTTATGAATAGACATTTGAATTGGAAACTTTTTTTGGAATTGAAGCTACAGACACACAAATTACCTACGTTACTTGGACTTCAGATATATTGCTTTTACATGTACAAGAAGTTGTCAGGTGTAAAATTTCAATATGCCATTGTCTTTGAAGAATGACTATTTTTTTGGGGGGGGGGCGGGAGGGGGGGGTCATGTCACTACTGGACTGTATTTACCTGGTTTGAAAGATGCATGGATTTCGGTTTTGAAAATGTAAAAAAAAATTGACAAAATCCCGTGGAAATACCTAGACATGGTGCATAAAAACACGACATTCATGGCATGTAACCAGTCCATATGTCCCAAAAAAATGATAACGGGGCTTTCAGGATTAATAACTTTTGAAAATGAATATAAAAAAAAATGCGGTTTGGCATGTCAAATATGTAACTATTCATCTATATAAAAGCGTATAAAGATTTTTTTTATACACTCTGTATAGTAATAACGGATAACACAGAGAGAGAGAGTGACTGGAATATCATTAATATCTTGTCTGGGTTTCAGACGGGAGAGAGAAACGAAACAAGGAGTTGTCGAATGATGTAGTTATAAGGTCTTCTATAAATTTCGAAGACATTTTTAGAGAATTTACAAAGATTGTTTTTCATGCGGTTAGCTTTGGGGTTTCCCCTAAATTGAATGTGCAGTAATGTGTTTATTTGAAGTGGATTGTTATTATAGAAAGTATAGTTCAGTTCAATCTTTCTTTATTCGGTAAAGACACATTAAACTGGGGCTATTACTGGGCGTATATTTCATACATAATAATTATACGAAGAAGGGAGGGAAAGAAGAGGAAGAAATAACGAATAAGAAGAAAAAGAAGAAGAAAAGAAGAAGAAGAGGAAAACGAATAAGAAGAAGAAAAAAAATACGTGGAGGAGGATGAGAAGGAGGAAGAAGAGAAAAGGAAGAAGAAGAGAAGAAGAGCACTTTAATTGTGCAAAGCAAGGGAAAAGGTAAGACCAGCACACCAGCGGCAAATCAAGAGTAGAAAAAAATTATTCCGTGTTAAAACTTGTGACTTTAACTTGGAAATACACTTTAAACTGACACAATTGGAATTCGTTCAAGTCAGCTCTGGTGTTATGCTAATATATTTTAGTACTTCACAACATGTTGAATAATCACCATTATATCTAAAGGTTAGCTGTATTGATCTTTTCACTCATTGCCCCTTCCATTCTTATTAGACCACATTCAGTATTTGATTTGCTTGTCTAGTCCGGTAAGCGGTATGTACACATCTTCCCTAGATCACCATACACCATCATACGCCAACTCAAGAAAAAAAAAGATTCTCAAAACAAATATTTATAAACTAAATGCTTCCCTAAGGACAACATCTGATACGATTTGGATGTGATTGTCTGGATGATTTGTTCTTTGGATTCTTAAAGCCACCCCGAGGATGAGGGAAGATTTATGGAAGCAATTATGAAATGTTGGTTGAGACCACCATAACCATCAATCTAAAAAATACCCTGCGCTCACTCACGCATAGTGTCTGTACTGGCAACGCGGTGGAGAGAAATGACGCTCGAACAAATTAGATAATTGAGGTTCGTTTGGAGTTAAATTTGATTTTGTTGAGATGTTTCTTTAAAAAAAGGAACTAATGATCTTGGCCTTTTTTTTTAGAGGATGCAATATTTTACTTTGGAAAGTGCCGGCTGTGGGTTTCAAACCCATGTCATATAAGGGAATCGTTTCATTCCAAGCCAAACACTCTACCGACTGAGCTACCCGCTGCTTTCGACCATTTGACATATGCATTAGACATCAAACTGAGGCCCTATTATTTTCAGCTGCCACGAAAAAAAATCCCTTAAAATTGAGTTCATTTACCCATGAGTTAGAAGAATTGCCGAGCAGGCGCCGCCATTACCCTCCTCCTCCCCCACGTTGTAATATATAGGCACACTATAATATTTTTCAGTACACAAAGCCCCTCATCACCCTCTTTTTCACCATTTTTTTTTAGCTGCATGCCCCAATAACCCATCATGGAGATAAAAAAAAAATCAGATTGAGAATAATTAAACATTATTCGTTATGTTAATGATCAACAAATCCACGTGGGATATGATAATGTCGAGTCATTAGACCAATTAATTTTGTTATATCGGATGAGCTTTGTCCCATCGTGTTATGCATACGCCTTGGTGACGGTAGTTACTGAATAAAATTATGTATAATTCCAGACACACAACGTGTTCAAACGCTAGCAATGTTATGCCTTAACTCTATATAAATCTGATATTTTGCAGTGGTTTTGTTTTCGCTAATTTCGCGGTTTTTGCCTCGCAAAAATTTCTTCTCTGTAAGATGTGTTCAAACACTGTCAAGAACGTGAAAATATCAACACGCCAATGTGTCAAACTGTTTCGAAATCGCGAATCTTACTGTACGCTAATTAATATTGGCTTATACAGTATTCTACACTGCATACTGTACTGCGAAGCTATAAGCTATGGACGTTAACAATGTGACGTATAGCGGGAAACTGAGCAACTAAAAGTTCAAGTCAACTCAGTTGAAAAACCCGTCAGAACATTTCTTTTATTTTACCTCTTTTCTTTATTGAGATTACATCTAAAACGAGTCACATGCGAGGACTCACACATGAATAGAATCGAACTTAAGCCCTGGTCACATATAGGACCCCGGAAGCAACACGATTCACCCCGACTCTTTGTTAATTCACAGGAACAACGAGTCGTGTTGAATCGTGTTGCTTCCGGGGTCCTATGTGACCGGGGCATTACTCATAGCATGTACCATTTAAATGATATGAAGATTTTATTCTATTACCAGGGACTTGTAACATAACCAAGTTCGCAAGCAATCGCAAATTTTAGTATATAATTTGCCACAGACTTACAACTTATATCAATCATACGGTCGATTGGAACGCTTTATGATACGGGGTCCAGATTTTAATGAACATTTTTATGAACATTTGATGATGCACGCGTCTGTGTTGCAACCACATCTATCACAAGGTTTTGAGTGGGGCATGATGTGAAGGTGAGGTTTTAGGGGACATCTTTAAAAGGGGGTGGATTGTGTATTATTGGTAGATTTTCTTCTACAGAACTAAAATGATTATAGTTGTGATAATAATATATAGTTTCCTTTAATTTCACTGCACGCCACCACCCTGCACCACATAACACTCAATTAACTGCCATTCTGCACACGTTGCCATCCACAGGTATTACGGGAACGATACCAAGAGCTAGAGTACCTTGAACACGATATAAACTATAACTAAAATTAAGTCGAACACCAATTCAATGCTTTTTTGTTATTGAAATCGGAACTGGCTTGTGATTGTTATGTCCGCACAGTTGACGGCGTATGGCTCTATTGTCCATGACCCACTTTATTTTGCGGAAATAGTTTATATCGTGTTCCTGACTTAATCCTTTCGTGTGAAATGTAGCAGATACATTGCTGTACAAGTAGATCAGATCCTGAAAAAGCTTTAAAAGCCGAAGGAACGCCAGTTTCGCGGTCCATGCAGGTACGCATACATGTTATCTGACGTCTGTATTAACCTGTACTCTTCTTTAAGTGCTCTCTATCATTTTATATCAATCAACTCTGATCATAGAACGGAAATCAAGTTCAAGGGTGCACTTCTCTAGAATTATGACAAATAACATGTTTATTAGCTTTGATTTCAGCCAGCACTTTATGATAAATCACCTTTCCCGCCTAAGTTCGATTTAAAAAAAAAAACGCCATTGGGATGTCTCTGTCCTTTTCATTGATGCATAAAGCTAGCTTGACAATAATAAATGTATTGATTTGGTTTATGATAAAGTATTTATGAGAATGATTATTATGAATTCATAACTGATGTTCAGAAATGATGCAGCTAATACATCTTCATGACCCTCAATTAAAAGGCCTTCATGGTCATACGTGCGATCGCCTTTGACTTCTTAAAGCAACATCTGTACGCAGGTTCAGTTGAATTAAGGTTGCGCAATTTATTTTTATCCATGAAATTTTCACCTGCCAGATCAGGGGCCTGTAACATAAAGGAGACACTATAAATTGAAAATTGATTTATATCAATGGTACAAGTTTTGCCATAGACTTACAATTATCGTAAGTTTGATAACATTTTCTTGATAACATTTTCTTACAGGCCCCTGAAATACAATCTAAACATTTCATGGAGCCCGTTCATTAAGCTGTAAAAATATTCCACATTCGTTTGATGCTTTAAAAAGTAAAAAACCAACAGTCACCTTAATATAGAAAGATATATCTTGATACATTATAGCTTGTCAATGTTATTTGTTTTCAAAATCTTACGAACCCGTCTCTTGTATTAGTACGCTTCTATCAACGAATATTGATCTTTAATTTGGTCAGACTTGCTATGTACATCATTTTCAAATTAAAGCAAATTGCCTTCAGACATAATTGTTTGATATTAGTTCAGACGGTCGGTTACGTAAGCGTACACTTATTCATTCCCCAAATGTCCGTAGATTAGCTCTTATACAATCTCATTAAAAATCCTCGGAGTATAGTCTCATTAACAAGTATTGCCCGAAGCGACTACTTACACGCAGGCAAGTAGTATTGTGATGATGGTTGAAGCTTACATAGTATGATAAAACAATAAAGAAGGTTTATACCATGTAAAGAGGAAGTTTCTGATGATGGATATCTTTCTTTGCAATTGAGTTTCCAAAAAGAACAAAATAAGAAAATTCTGAAATTGCTATTTGAAAAAAATCAGCCAAAGTTAAATTCATTTAAATTTAATTCAATTCTATTTTCATTTTAAACAGAAATGCAATGCAATGTGTGTCGATATGAAATCGATTCTGAAATTGCTATTTGAAAAAAAAAATCAGACAAAGTTAAATTTATTTAAATTAAATTCAATTCTACTTTCATTTTAAACAGCAATGCAAAGCAATAGTAAAGGAACATTTCAATGATATAGTAAACTGAAAGGATTGATAATTACAAACAACAAGAATCATGAAAAAAGAGCAAGTTATAGAAAAGTATAGTTACATCTTGTAATCGAGCGTAATCGAAATGTTAACTGGATGGAAGATAGTACAGTAATGCCCTGGTCACATAGGGCCCCGGAAGCAACACGATTCAACACGACTCTTGTGAATTCACAGTTAACTGCCTCCGAACAAATTAAGAGTCGTGTTGAATCGTGTTGCTTCCGGGGCCCTATGTGACCGGGGCTTAAGGAACTAAGAAGTACACTTAAAAGTCTTGCTTGTTTAGGTGTGGAACGCCCAAAAAATTAAGTTTGACCAAGATTATAAATATTGTGATTTACATATAACATATGTTAGGTCTTTGTCGCAAAAAAAAATAAAGAAAGAGCTAGGAATTGAAAAAAGGTAGAGAGAGTTACCTATATATGAGGGAATGCTTCCATATAAAAAAATACTCATAATACACGGTCTGATAACTCTGTCCATATACAGATATTGCACCGCCCCGCATCATTAGACACCAAGTGAGCTATTTAAGATAACTCATAATGAAGAAGGGGGGGGGGGCTCGAAAATTTGGAGATGAAACGAAATTGTCAAGGACTGTTAAAGGACATTCCTTCCTGCCCCTCGTTTCCTACAGCTGGTAAAATGTTGATTTCACGAAAACAATAATGGAACAAAATTATTTTGAAAGAACTGCTTTAGCTAACTGATGTCAGGATATTTACATGTACATGCATTTTCTTTAATGCAATCTCTATAGCACTTAGAAAATAATAATAATAATAATAATAATAATAATAATAATAA
>BQKZ01000902.1:56796-79835 GCA_036244855.1 Temnopleurus reevesii
AGGGGGGTAATCTGTGCTCGGGATTTTGAAATAAATTGCGCGAAATTTCCCCGGGGGCCCGAGCGCGGCGTCGTGCCTAGCCGAGTGCGAGGTGTGAGGTTCGACGCCTTGATGGAATGCCTGTGAGCACCTCAGCGTGGTGCGGGGGGTCCTGAGGGGGCTACGGTGATCAGGGGCTGTTAGCATTGACATTGACTTTTGGGGTCAGAGGCGAGCTTGATTTACAGTTTGGAAATTGGGTCACTTCTGTTGGTTTTAGGAGTGAGAGTTATGACTCGTTATGGCATGATAAATCAAATAAATAACAACGAGAGGGTATAGGCCTATCCAGGATTTGGTAGACAGGGGACTCGACACCCCCCCCCCCCTTCAAAGCAAGTTCGATCCCAATGTTTTATTCATATTGACTTTCTAAATCCCCATGATTGAAAAGTCAATCTAAAAGACTGAAGTCAGGGAAAATCCAAATCGCATTGAAATTTTGAATCTTATAGATTTTTAAATGTTTAAATTTTCATTCCAGTTCTGGAATCGTCCCTGACTACAATCTGTTAGATTGACTTCCAATCCAAATAATGTATGCAGTATACTAATTTGCTAATCTGTTTCATCTATGTATTATTTATTTTTTCATTCATTTACTTATATATATA
Organism: Temnopleurus reevesii; assembly: GCA_036244855.1. Lineage (NCBI taxonomy): Eukaryota > Metazoa > Echinodermata > Echinoidea > Temnopleuroida > Temnopleuridae > Temnopleurus > Temnopleurus reevesii. The sequence goes on from BQKZ01000902.1 coordinate 57,450, forward strand.
TGTTTGCAGTTATTTATTTACCTATTTATTTATTCATTCATTCATTTATCCATTTATTTACTTATTTATCTAATTTTTCAATTGTAATTCTAATTCTGTCGCCGCGTCGTCGAAGATGGTCTTTCCGCGCAAAAGTGACAATTGATCGCACATTGCAGTTGATCGGAACGCGCCAATCAAACTCATTGTTTCATGCGCGTCTTGTTAAATACGCGTACCGTGGGCGAATGAAAATGCGCGTTTACAATTTGCAAAGTTGCAGTTGATTTGCAGTTGATTTTGTGCAACACCCCCTTAGCATGTGGCTTGATGCTAAGTGGTTGCGCACGACTTAAATCATAACAATCTTTAGAAACAGCATGGCCGTGGGAATATTCTTTGTGCGCAGTGAGGCCAAAGCATTATTCTCTCTAAACTGTCCTCAGCAAATTAGGAGAATAAAATATTGGACATGTAATATACAGCATCTCCGCTTGCTCGGGTATCTATTATTGATCGTGTAACTAATTTGGGCCTTTGGTGAGAAAGGGTCGGTGTAAAGTAATGTTCAATGCACGGTGCAAGTTTAAACTATTTACATTTAATATTTAAACAGGAACAAATTTGAATTCAGTTTGAAGACAGCCATCGAGATAAGAAATAAGTTAAACAACAATGGAAGAAGAGAATGCTGAGATGGTGAGCTATTGTACTCTGAAAAGAGCTTGCGATCCCGAAGATGTTGTTTTCTAATAGTATTGTAAAGATAATTCCTTATCTTTTTTTTTTTTTTTTTTTTTTTTTTTTTTTTTTTTTTTTTACAGTATTGTAAACAATAATTGCCTGGTCGCGAATTAACGCCACGCGTGCCATTGTCAAAACGTTTACGAGGCTTTAGAAATTATTTTTTGTGACAGTATATGGTATAGTACTGAGTAAAAAGTATGTTTTACATTAAAAAAATCATCTGACAGCTATCTAAACTACACTGCTGACCAAAAAATTATAGATCACTTTGTATTTACCATGGGCCCACTTTTCGGGATAGCGTAGCGAGCGACATCATGCATGTAGCAACTAAAACAACTAATAACACGAGATAAACTATTTCCGAAAAGTTAACTAGAACGCAGACAATAGGTCTGTACACCGTGTATTCAACTGTGCGGACACAACAATGACTAGCCGGTACCGAATTCAATAGCATTACAAAGGAGCATTGAAATTGCGTTCGACTTAACTTTTCGAAAATACTTTACATCGTGTTTAATGTGCAAAAATTATTAATTTTTTTAAACATGGAAGGCACTTGCATTTGGGATATTTACACGAAGAAAAAACTTGTAATAAATATCAGGAATATATACATATAAATAGGATAGTGACCCCTATTTATTTTGCGATACGTTGGTGTAAGCCCTTGTACATGAATTCGACAGACTAAATAAATAAACAGGACTGCTCAAACTAGTTTACAAAGCATCATGTAAAAATGCCAACAGTAAGCGGACCATATTCATGATATTTTAGTACCTATTCATAGAGATCAAGCAAGAAAAATAGTTTGACACCCAATTATTGAACAAAATATACGTAGGAATAGACTAACACAATTTACAATCAAAAGAAAATGACCAAAATACGAATTATATATAACATTCACCTCAATTGCATTATCAAAAAGATGTGATACATATAATGGACTCATATATATCTTATCTTATAAATGACGTTTTCTATTGTGAAGTCATTAAACGTTTTATTTGTCTACAGAGCGATCTTTACAGTCGGAATTCGTTACGAATGTGTCATCTATTAACAGAAATGTAAACAATCTATTTGTACATGTCTTGGCATTACTGTGCTCCGCGACAAAAGGAAGTTTCAGCCATTTCAATAGGCGGGTTTACTTATATATTCAAATTTTATGTGCGTTTAACGTAGTTACGCGGTATTCCATAGGCCGGTTGATAGCAATAAGACTACAATACTTGGAATCCAGTTTGCATACATTGCTTGTTGCTATATGTCGGGCAAGCCTCGGGCAAGCTTTCGGGTTGTCAAGAACAAACTTTGTGTTAGACGTATGCAAAACGTTTGCATCTATTAGTAGACCCGCCTATTGTTCAAGACATAAAGCAAAAACTAAGGGTAATCCGTTTATGTTGTGCACGTTTGATTTATTTGAACTAATTGTTTTGACACATATAATCATTAGTGATGTTTGTTAGTTAGGTAAAGCATTAAAATTCTGATTTTCGGTTTAATAAGTTCCAAGAAATGGTTTTAAGAATTTGAATAGTAATTATTTTCTTTTGTCATGAATATTTTGTGTACAAACCGTTAGAGGGAAATTCGTTGGGAAAATGTTCTCAACTTAAAAAAAATAATCATAGAAACTGGTATCGTCGTTTAAAGTATGTTTATATAAAAAAGGATATATTTTGCACTTTCTTTTACCATGTAAGGGCAGTATATTAGGCAAGTTTCTTCATTATGGTGCTTATCACATGCAGCTGCCAAACTGAATCATCTTAGATTCGAACTATAAACTATAATGTTTTGTTTAATCAATGAATTTGTACAATCAAGATTGACGAAAATAACATTCGAGCATATTTCAGATATGATAATTCCCCTCGGTTGATATGAGAAAAAGTGATATTTCATTTATTTATTATAGTCTTATTTATTATAGTCTAAAAAACAGGGTAGGTGCATTCAGTTATACAAACTGCTTTACAAGCACGCCCTGTGTACAATGAATATACATACAATGAAAAATACAATGAATAAAGATGAATATAAAATACATTATCATTCAAATGATAACATTAATAATCGACTATAGGCAAATATATATATGGAAATATGCAGCGTCGCTATATTTGAGACGTGCTTCACACATTTATATAGAGAACGTTATACATAATAATATGAATAATACAAATTGTAAGTAAATTGTAAGTAAATTTATATTTTTAGGGTAATTTGAAGCATTATTGTATTCCAGATGTGCTTCAACCATGACCACTGATCCCAAGAATCGTTGTTACATGACTAAAGGGGTGTTGCTCAAAAGTTGCAATTGATCGCAAGTTGCAGTTGGTCGGACCACGCCAATCAAAATCATTGTTTCATGCGCGTCTTATTAAATGTGCATATCGCACGCGAATGAAAATGCGCGTTACGATTGTAAAGTTGCAGTTGATCTGCAGTTGATTTTGAGCAACACCCCCTTAGTGAATATGAAATGATTTCAAGGTGGATTTGAAGCATCATTATGACATGAGATGAGATGAAACAATTTTATATGAACACTACAAACTGTAAGTCAATATTTAATCAGTTTCAGGGGAATTTTAAGTATTGCAGCGATACTTTAAATTCCCCTGAAACTGAAACTATTTTCGAAAAATTAAGTCGAACGCAAATTCAATGGGTGTTTGTAAAGCTATTCAAATCGGCACCGGCTTGCGATTGATGTGTCCGCACAGTTCATCTTAACTTTTTGAAAATAGTTTATATCGTGTTCGCTATATTTGAGATGTGGTTCACCCATCGATCTCAATAATTGTTATTATATAAACTTAATTACTTGCCCAACACTACAAATGGTAGTGGATATGGAAATAGTTCAAGAGAATTTCAAGCATTGTTATATTTTGACACGTACCAAGAAATGCACACTTAATAAAAACTCAATATCGTTATATTTGAGATATGGAAATAGTTTAAGGAGAATTTCAAGCATCATTATGTTTGAGACGTACCAAGATAAACTTTTATATAACAATAAATACTCAGCACCATACTTGAGATAATTTTATGCTTCGCCCACTGATCTAAATTGTTACTTGGAAATATTTCAGGAGGGTGTGCAAATCATTACTTGAGAAAGTTATGCTTAACGAGGTTATTTGAATAGCTCCTTGAAAATCTAATTTAAAAGATTATGATAACGAAATATGTTTATATCTATGTTTCAAACTTTTGAGAAAACATGTTATCGATACAAAGTGAATGAAATTGTATAACAAGTCATTAGTATAATATGTTGACATCTATAGAGCCCAAAAATTTGGTTTTTGGTTTCAACTACGACAGTCCTGCGGAGGCGTGTCTGTACAAGTTTGCTTCTCGCGCCTTCTCGTCTTAAACAAGGCGCCAAGGCGAGGTATTACAAGTTGCCTTCTCAAGTTCTCGTTTTAAACACGTCTCAAAGGCGAGTTTGTACAAGTCTTCGTCTCACCTTCTCGTCTGAGACAAGGCACCAAGGCGAGATATTACAAGTTGCGTTCTGACATTCTCGTCTTACAAAATTGCGCGACGGCGAGTTTGTACAAATCGCCTTCTCACCTTCTCGTCCGAGACAAGGTGCAGAGGCGAGTTAATACAAGTTATTACTTCACCTTAATTTCCATCCGAAAGGCGGCGCCATGGCGATTTTTTAACAAGTCGCCTTCTCTCCTTTTCCACCATCCAACAACTCGCCTACTCACTGCACGTATGAGCTTTCGTAGGAATGTCGTATAGGTACTTTCACAAATTCGGCTCTACATGATTGTGAACCATATATAATGGACGAGAATCTGCAAGTCGAGCGAGGGCATTTGGTTGGCTTCAGACGCCTTCAGCTTGATACTGTATATATTGTCTCGGGTACAATGGACAATATCACGGGTAGTACCTACAGAGAATATATTTGTGACACCTTCATCTCATCCCAAACTTTGTCATTCGTAAACATTTTGAAACAACAGGTAAAACTAGCAGCGGTATGAACAATAAAAAAAAGTGATTTGGTGCCATCCATTCATCCATTCATATGGCAAGAGTTATATGGTATGTACTTTACTTCAATGGTCTATATGTCTGTATAATAGCAACTGCATGCATGGCTTTGTGTCCTAATTGGTATACACGGTGACGTAATAAGAAGCGTTATAAACGGATTGTTGTGATTTGTTTGAAGAATGATTTAACGGGTCCATGTTTCTTTGTTAAGTGATACCATATGTTTGTTCGCATTAAAACTCTGCCAAGAGATGAACGTACAAGTCGGTATTTGCAAGACTGGGATTTACTTCATGTACTTGGGGCTATGTCATTCTTCTACGTTTAGATTCAACGCAACGTATGCTAAACGTATACGATATGTGCAAAAAAAAAAAGAAATATCCGTGCAAAAAAATAAATGCGTGGGGAAGAAGCTTGACTTATGGCTTGTGCTAAATTCGTTCGGCTTGTGTTCGACATACGCACAGTATCAGGAACATGATGAAAAAAAAGTTGTTAATTAAATTGTCATCCTGTACAATTACGCCTATGTTTCAATAAATAAATAAATAAATAGATAGATAAATAAATGAATAGATAATTAATATCCGCGGTATTTCTGTGCATATGGAACGTAGAATCAATTCATATAATCCTGTATGGGCATAATGTGACCAAGAAGCTGTCATCAGCGATATCAGTTGATATTTGAACTTCGAACTCGTAAAATTTTGTCTAAGCAAAATCGCCATGAATTTACATTAAAAAAATAAACTGCATGATATCAGCGAGCACTGAGTGATCATTATGGGACCATGCAACCGGGGGTCCCCTTTTTTTTCAGTTAATACTTGTATATATAATCCTATATGGTTTAAAAAAAAAATGCAGTACATCGCCCCCCCCCCCACAACCGGGGGTCCCCCTTTTTCAGTTAATACTTGTATATATAATCCTATATGGTTTAAAAAAAAAATGCAGTACATCGCCCCCCCCCCACACACACACACACACATTTTTCAAAACGTTCCTCTTTCCATGGCGTTATCAACAATAATACGTACTGTAAATAGTTCCAAATCAAAGTTTGAAGAAAAAAAATGTATTCGTACAGGAGCTTACGCAGTGATAATTATGCTAAAACATTTTGGAGTGATAATGTTTTAACTATACATATTTTTCCTAAGAAATGAAAGTAAACGTTAATAGAATCACTTCCAATTTTCCTCAAAAGGATGAAGAGGTGGGTTGGAAGTGAAATTAGATTTGTCTAAATCCCACTCATATGTTGCGTGAATTCATTTGCCGAAGCAACTGACATTCGAGTTGAATAAGAGACACTTTCATAAAGATAACTATTTTGAAAGGAATAGGACGCCTGAAAAGCTTGTTTTGCTGCACGGAAGCCATTGACTACGGAATGTGTAAAGTGGTATGGGGGAAATCCTATCTCAAACAGAAATGGCCTTTCAGTTCAAATTGATTATTTTCGAGTCAAATAAGGACTGTCGTGGTTTCTGAAACCTTTCGGCTTTAAGTGTAGACACGGTTAATTTGCTTTTGGTATATATCAATAACTGAGCTTTTTCCCCATCCACATCGATATAAAGCAGACTTTTCACGGTGAATGTAAATGGAGATATTCTATTTAATTCACATCTGATCACTGGTATGCCTCCTAATTTCTTACACTTTTTCTTGAAAAGGAAGTCAGATGCGTATATGAGCACTTTTGAAAAAGTTGCACAAAAGAAGATGGGGGAAATAGCAAAAATTGAGCAAAATAAATCCAATTTCGAATAGGAAACGCGGACTATTAATCATTGATCAAGATGTATTAAATTTATGGCATTTTCTATTTTTTGGTTTAAATTTGCTGAGACTTATTAATACGCAAGCTGGTTATTTTCTAATACATAGTCGTATGGAATACGGTGTCCAGATAAAGTTGGGTAAATTTGCTCAATCTAATTAGTATATATATTGTATTCACCTCTGAACTTTGCAGTTTGCAGATGAGTTTGTGATTCATCGAAAAGGAACATGTACACCGGAAAATAACTCTCATTTCGTGTAATCCAACTCCCAGTATCCGTGTTTGAGTCTCCTTGGTATATATAAAATAATTGCAATGTCTGTTTCTCGCATTATCAAAATTTGAACTGCGAGCATCTTCAAGGCAAATAACAACTAATGTGACGTACATGCTTGGTGCGTATGCAGCTAGCTCTGCTAAAATCTATGAAATTGCATTTCCAGAATACCCTAATCATCTAAACATATCTTGTCTTTTCGAGCAAATATAGTTCATACCACAAAACAGGTCGCTGACATATATTTGTACAAGGCGTCGAGTTCTCATTATCTCGCACTGTAAACTATAGTTACTGAAATTTATATCATATTGATATACCAAAGTACTTCAAAATACCACTAAAGGCATATCAAATTGCCAAGGTAAATATTAAGGAGTCTACAGTACCTCTTCAAAAATAGCGCAGGTCGTAATACTTGTTAACTATAATAATAGCTTGTTTTGGTATATATAGGTCTATGCTGGTATATGGAACTTGCTTTTTAGTGTATGTACAAGATGCTGCATGGTAAAAACAAGAACAAAAAAAAAAACGATGGCAGCATCTCATATTAGTGATAACCTACTTGAAATCCTAACGAAAAAGACGTTTTAGACGCGTCTGCTTGTTAATGAAGAAAACGCATGGCTGCCCCAATTATATTGAGGGTATTTTGGCATGCACGCATGTTATATTGGAAATGCATTTGTAAGAATGATGTATTTCTGAAGATGATGCGTGGCGTTGAAAAGCAGGTTAATCGAATTATGGAAATACGAAATGCAAAATTATAGCGCAATAAAAAAATATATTTGCAATTGGTTCTCTTTCTTCTTCTCCCCCTCCTCCTCCTCCTCCTCCTCATTCTCTCCTTCTTCCGCTCCTCCTCAAAGCTTCTTCTTCCACTACCCTTCTTCTTCTATTTCCTTGTCCATCTTCTTTACCCTTCTTTATATATTTTTTCGATCTTTCTCTCAAGTTCTCATCTGATTTTTGCCTAACTACGCACTATGAATACAAGGACGAATGAAGAAGAAAAGAAAAACAATCGATTTCTCATTCATATAAAAAAGCAGCCAAAATACATCATTTCCCCTTATCTCCGTCATTCTTCAAAGAAATGAGAAATGTAAATCACATACATTCGCTATTAAATTACAGGAATTAAGGAAGTTTCATTTTCTATTTGTGAGACAATTTTGAACTCTTGAATAGTAGAACTTGTCTGATTTATTGTATTTCATAAAAAAAAAAACTATTTAGAATTAACATTTTCATTGTTTTTCATCTACAATTCAGTATGAGTTTGGTCTAGGGGTGTGGAAAAAACTAGTGATAAAGGATGATAGGGGAGGAAGAGATGCGAGGAAGACGAAATGGAGGGAAGGGATATAGGCGGACGTTATTCTGTCGGGGAAAATAATAGTTTATTATATGCATGAATAAATTGATTAAAAAAAACACAAAGGAAGTATTTCAGATAATCAATTCTACAATTCTACAATAACAAGGGATGTTAAAGAAAACGAGGAGAAGTTTATACCAACCTTTCTGACTCCGCGTTGAAATATTCCGCGTACTCTCGACCCTCGACATGTCGCCGCCGGTAGCCGCCCGAGACTACCCAGGCCGATTGGAGGTGGGACAGCGCGAGAACGACACAAGCACCAAAAGCTGTTCCAGCCACCAATCTCTTCAAATGGATCCTCATCTCGATAAATGTTTGTCGAGTTCTAATCTTCTCTTCTAAATATCAGAAAGATGGTGGCATCATATCATGATTTATATCCAAAATGAGAGCATCGATGCATGTTTGAAACCTAAATGATGCGAGCGTGAAGCGTATGGATCCAACGTTAAGACACTAATACTTTTTGCATGATCACAATGTTTGTTTAATGGATAGGCTGTTCAAGCAAGACTTAATTCGTAATAATTTCTTCGAGATATTTACAATGACAGGATTCTATACTCCGTCATGAATACTGAGATACTGGTTTTGATTTAAACCACTAAGTAAATATGTTTTTGTCCATGCTTGTCGTTTGGTACTGCTGTGCATCTTTTACTGGAATATTGGCAGACGACTCAGATGGGGGACAAAGTTGTCGGATAACGATGATTTGTGAATGAAGTGTGGGCGTGGTGTATGGGGTAGCCATGGCAAAGTGGACGTGGCATCACGTGAGCGGCAGCGTATCTGGTGCTCAGAAATTTTCAACTCTCTTGCTTAGAAATAATCTTTTTCTACAAAATTGCTCTTATGTACCAGTTTGTTTTTAATATGTCCTTGAATATAACCAGCAATATGGGGAGATCATATCTCCCTTTCTATGTTTCTAATTTAAAACCACTTTACTCATCTCTCCTCTATAAGCTTGCCGACAAATGTTAAAACATGTTAGTAACAAAAAAAAACTAGTATTCCATTTTTAGAATTTTTACTATATATATTGATCCTCTAATTCTAATGAAGTCGGGCCTATAAATAATCAATGGGAATCATTATGGACTCCATAAAAGAGCACGACTATACACCTTCTGTTTTTGAGATAGACCCATCGAAGAACAGAGCCATTTTGATAATGGCTCTGAAATGAGCAATCCATCCGATATTCATTTTATTCCTCTTGCTTTCATGTAGTATATATTTGTTCTGTATTTTTTATTGAGTATCGGAAATAAAATCAATCAATCAATCAATCAAACCATTACAAAATAAATTGAGTCAATCTATTTCATGTGATTAAAACATGTAATAAATTCATTAAGATGTGAATATTTCATTCGCCATGCGATATTTCAAATCTTTCCTCGTTCTCTTACTCTGTTTCCCTTCCTTTCTAATCATATTCATATTCCTCTCTCACATCCCTCATTCTCATATTACCAGATTACTAATCATCGCCATTACACGCATCATGCCTATACACGCACACTAGCAATGCCCCCCCCCCCACACCCGCTCTCTCTCTCTCTCTCTCTCTCTCTCACTATCTATCTATCTATCTAGCCATCTATCTATCCTCCCTCCGTCCCTTCTATCTTTATGTTTCTATTCATGATGCCATTGTCACTGTATATCTCCCCCTTCTCATGTTTCACCTTCACATACAGGGTGCGTCAACAATAATAATAATAAAATCTGTAAAAAAAACTAATTTCCAACTATTTCAGATATTTTTTCATATTTGTTGAAGTTTATCATGGCCTCATCTGTATTTTGGTTGAATAAGCACTGACCGTTCATGTCCAGTAGGTCAAAAACGCCTTGCGACAAAAATGAAACATTCATTGTTTTTAATCTACATTTCCAATACATTTGGGATGATATTAAGATTTATTAGGAATTTTCTTTCCGAGTCTTTGATATTTTTCGTATTCATAAATAAAATCGATAATGTGCAATTACATTGTGAACCACTAAAATTATTGATCAAATTTAATCATTTGTTAGATTTACAAAGTAATGACCTGATAGCATTCCTCCACAAAAATGGTACTAGAACACCTTGGGCCTTTGACACAAAAGAGATACGATGAATTGAAATTTAAATGTATCTCTATGGTACACGTTTTCCACAAACTTACGACTAATATCTATCGTTAGTTTAATTGCATCTTTTATGCTACAGGCCACTTGTCATACCAATCATTTGGGAGACAGACCTTGGTTCTCATATCATAAATGGCTACACAAATCAGTATATGGCAAATGATGTTTAACCTCATTGCACCCACTTACATCCATCATTGTTAGAAAACAGATAATCCTGAACCCTTTGATATACACTGAAAAAATCAAACAGTAAATCAACATTTCTTTAATATTGTAGTATAATATTTCAGAATTCTTAGTCTAAACAAGCTTACATTTATTTATTTTAAATAAATGATTCTGTAGGATATACATATCTAATAAATTGATGAATGATAACAAAAACTGAAGTTATCAAAACTTTTATTTACGTTTTATAATATTGCACTTAGTATCTGAATTAAAAATTGTAAAAATGTATCACTTCATTTTTACAAACACAAAGTTTATCTATCAACGGCTCAAAACTTTGCCAAAATATGTTTGACCTGCGTTATGGGGCTTTTCTAAATAACATTTTCATCTTCATTAAGCTTCAACATAAGTTTTGACATGTTTTCTATGCCTGAATTGGAATAAACTTACAATAAAACATAGGACATATTAGCAGAGAATTTGGGCAAGGAGTCATACTCCATGGGCAAGAAAGATTTCTAATTTCTTGCCCGGTCGGGCAAATGATTACATTTTTTTTTACAGATGGGTGCAGTATCTTTGATTATTACTAAGTTATTACTCCAGAATGAGTAAAAGATCTTTGTTGAAATTTCAGATCTGGTACATATTTTGTTATGGATGAAACCTCAAGAGTTAGTACATGTATATAATCATCAAAAAGTTGCCAAAGCGCACTATATTATATAGAGTCAAACCTGTCCATAGTATTGACCAACTGTCTACAGTGGCCACTAAAATTGATTCCCTCCAGAAAAAACCATGTGTTGTAGAACCTGTCTATAAAAGTCACATGTATACAGTGACCACTTTTTCTGTTTCCCTTGGATGGCCACTATAGACAGGTTTGACTATACATGCATCATTATTATCACTACAAGATATTACACAATAGTAAAAAGAAAATTTTCTTGATATAAAACATTATGATATCATGCATAATCGCTAAATTGAAGAGGTAGAAAAGATTGCGAGAGCTTTTTTTCTAATATTTCCTGGATACTACTCTGAATAATCCTAAGTTCATTGAAAACAATTAAACTAATTAGCTCAAGAACACTAAAAAGTATCATATACCAATGACACATCTATATCACACAAAAACAAAATTGAACTACACATCAGCTATTGTTACTATTTATAGTAAAAACATAAATCATTATTGTATCATGTAATGGTACACAATCAAATATACAATTACTACCATTTAAACAACAAAAGATCAAGTTTACAATCAGTAAAAAAACACAGAGACACGCATTCAATTACAGTTTACTTTACATATAACGAGAACAAAATAAATAAATCATTTGATCTGGCACTGGTACACAAGTAGAAATCATATATTAGGTATCATATAAATATAAGTATGTAAACTAGTGGTTAACAAACAGATATAATGTTTAATTATTAATGATTATAAATACATTGAGAATACAATATTAATCATGGGTATATCATTCACTGTTACACAAATGTGTATAACACAATTATGATAGATGTATAATGCATAATACAATTACACAAACTGTGATAAACACATAGATATAATATCAAATCATGATTAATTTTAAGTACATTTCAGTATATTATCCTCTGACATAGGGGGTGTTGCTCAAAAGTTGCAATTGATCGCAAGTTGCAGTTGATCGAAACGCGCCAATCAAAATCATTGATTCATGTGCGTCTTGTTAAATGCGTATACCGTCCGCGAATGAAAATACGCGTTATAATTTGCAAAATTGCAGTTGATTTGCAGTTGATTTTGAACAACACCCCCATAGAAGCAGATATTATGCATATGAGATTAAGTACAACATAATATTGAAATATGCAAACTAGTGGTTAAAATAGATATCATATTGAATCATCAATGATTTGAAATTCAATGAGAACATAATATAAATTATGATATCATACACTTCTACACAAATTGGTGGTTGACACATTGTAGATGATTTAGATCCTCTTCTTCCATACTTGTCTTCAGACTTCTTAGTCAATGTGTAGGCATGGTAACTGAATTCACCTAATCTGTACTTTTCCTTTGTTGAAATTGTAATATATCTTTCTGAATTCATATGCTCTTTATGTTAACTATTATATAGAATATCAATTCCTTTCAAGTAAGTGTATGTTTGTATACATTTATATATGTATTTTCTGTTATACAGGGCCCCCCGGTAGAAGAGTACATTGATTACTACCCTGTTAAAATAGAACACAATAAATTAATTCATTCATTAATTGACTTGAGCATTTTTATTAGGAATTGGAGTGTGCAGGATCTCAATATTTCCTCTGATACAAGACTGATTATTTCGTTAGGAAGCTCATTCTAATCATTTATAATCTGTGGAAAAAATGAGCTCTTGAAAAAGTCAGTTCTCCAGAAGGCTTGTTTTAACTGCTGATTAAAGATTTTAAAAGTATGTAAACTATGATAAAACTGTAATAAAGACATAGATATAATATTAGAATATATAATTATATGATAAACACATTAGACTATGGTAACTTAACAATTTGATATATTGTACACCGACATCCAATGTTCTTTACAAGTCCCTATCATATAGCACTACTTAGATTATTATAAACATTGCACAATAAGATATATAATTAATAAGTAAATATTGTAATAGATTCATATTGATTTGAAACTATATCAACAAACAATTTATCAAGATGATCTCTTTCATAATTTTGTCAAAAAATGTTACAAGCCAAAGTCTCTTATGCCTTGATTCACTTAATCCCCAAAACTATGATTTTAGTATAAAATATTGCACAGTTAAACATTGTCATTACTTAATTATCACTTGAACTTTCACCCTGTTTTCAAACTGATATCAAATGACCAATATTCAATTCTGGCCACCAACAAGAGGCGATACCAAACAATATATTGATATATCGATTTGCTAATAGTAATAATGATAATAATGATGATAATAATAGGCAGTTTTTTTAATAGCTTTTTACCAGTTCCCACCAAAACTTACTAAAACGCTCGCAATATTATTACCCAGTCATAGTTGGATTCATAGCAAATCCCCTTTCAGGTGCGCACTGCCAAACCAACCAAAAGACGGTTGTTTCCTACCGGTACCCAAATAGCACCTGGGTTAGAGTGGCTAGTGTGGATACATACCTTGTCAAAGGAAACTAGTGCCAACAGGAATTAAACCCAGGACACGGGTGAAGGAACTTTCGGTTTGAGCCGCAAATGCACAGTGCTACATTTATCATTTTGGATAATTGCCCATCTTCGATCCTTTTCAATACACGCCCCATTGTGTAACTATAGTTTATAACCCAAAAGCAGAGGTGTCATAAAAATAAGCATGTGTAGGGCCAAAAAGGGATGGTGACATGATTAAAGACGGACAGAAGCATAAAGGATGCTTTGAACTTAAAACACCGTCAAAATTAACTTCACCATCATGCAAGACCTTTGGTCGTGTTTACTCCTTGAGATCATAGCTGAGGAGAGTCTCCAAGAAGATCACATCACATGGGGAAAGAAGCTTGAATGGCTGATGCTGTAAGAAGCGAGTCATGAAATTGCATCACAGACAGACAGATGACAAGAAAAGGCATATACTGCACAATCTGAGATTCCTTCAATTTACTCCTTAAGGTCATAGCTGAGCAGAGTCTCCAAAATAGCATCACACAGAGATAGGAGATTAAAAGGAGTATGCTGAACAATTAGAGAAATCAGGGCCAAGCAACATAAAGAATTCAAATCTGATCTATCGTCTACAGAAAATCATGTCCCAATTTGCAATTGATCGCAAGATTTATTGAATCTCTTTTATGTTACAGACCCAAGCCTCATTTTACTCCTTGAGATTGTAGCTACGGAGAATTTGTGTGATGGCATCACAGAGGGACATACGCTTAAAAGGAGGATGCTTTGCAATGAAAAAACCTTTAAAATTAATTTCATCATCATCATCATCATGCAAAATCTTGGGTCACATTTACTCCGTAAGATCATAGCTGAGGAGAGTCTCTGAGATCGCGTCACAGAAAGAAAGATGCTTGAAAGGAAGATACTGCTAGTTGTGAGACGTAAGATCACATTACAGACAGACAAAAGCTTCAGCAGATGCTTTGTAATGAAAAACATCTGTGAAAATAATTCCATAATCATCATCATTCAAGACCTTGGGCCTGTATTATAAAGAGATGTGATGAATTTGGCAATAAAACGTATCTCTATGGTACACATTTTGCCACAAACTAACGATTAATATTTATCATATCTTTTGTGTTACAGGCCCCTTGTGTCATGTTCACTCCTTGAGATCATAACTAAGAAGAGTTTCCGAGATCGCATCACAGAGAGACAGGAGCTTGAAAGGCTGATGCTGAGCAATGTGCTTGGCATGAGGGATTGAGTCAGTGATCCAGAACTTATCCAGTTTGACATCTCCTTCTGTAAACCTCTTCCAAGAATGCTGTGGAAACACAGCATGGGTCACAAAAGCGTTGACAGACAGCGCTCCGTGCTTTGAAAGGACCTGGTGGAAAAGAAAGAGTAAATTAATGTGTCTTAATGATACTTTAATTTGGGGTACATCTTTGGTGAAAGCCCCGCCAAAGAGCAGTTGTTTTTCATACACAGGGCAATTTCACAATTTGTTATTCTTTTATAACATAATTATGAATAATGCTCTTTATAGGAACCTAATCTGGAATCATTTATTATTTTTACCAATTGATATCTAATTCATATGGTTACAAGTTATACCCTAACAAACCATTCCCATCTAATACGGTATTTATCCTTTGTTTAGCTGGTGATTTCCAATCTACTACTGCTCATTGTCCATATTTTCATCTTTCCCCCCGATCTATTGCCTGAAACTGCGAGATCAATAGACCCGTTTTCACCATAAAAACCTGAATGGGGTACAAGATGACTATGGCTTCCATAGGTAACAAATAGAGTAAAAAAGAAAAAATGAATATTTTTTAATGAAGATCTTATAATAATTGTTTAAACACCCTCCAATAAATCATGTAAAAGTGCCAAAATTTCAAAATATTTTTCTTCAAATTAACTAGAACTACAGCATGCTTAGATTCTAATGCCATAAGCACATTGATGTGTGCAAAAACTATCAGTTTGCTTTATGGAAGGTTAATTGATACTCAATGCCTTATTGGCGCTAAAATAAGTTGTGTTCAATAATTCTTACCTTTGCACAATTTATCAACGTTCCTCCTGTCTGTATGAGGTCATCGATGATGATCACATGACGACCAAATGTTTCTCCTGTAGACCAAAAACAGAGATATGTTTAGGTTAACACTATCATGTATCCATTGTTAACTTCAATATTTTATGACAGTGTTATGTTCTATTTCTGTTCTATTTTTTTACAAGTTACTATTGATGGGGCCGAGTTAATGCACAGTAATCAAAAGTTCAACTGTATCTCTGTGTCTCCCTTTCTCATTCTTTTCATCCACAACATTTGAAGTGTTAACAATGCACAAAGCAGCCTTCCGATACAGTGCAAGTCAGAAGTCTCTGCTTAAATGTACCCGCTATGACTATTCACTGATCGCAATGGGATCACTGAACCTTATTATTTTATTGTTCTTAACTTTAATACCAATATTAGCTAAGTTAAGAATTCTGACTTGAACTGTATGTCATACTTTAAAAAGTCAAGGTTAAAGAAAGAAGTCAATTATAGTTCTGTAACTTTGTATATACATGTCCATTCTAGTTCTTGAGATATTGTGATATATTTTCACTAGAACTCAAGAGACGTTTGATTTTGACTACTTTGAATACCTATACCAAATGTGAACTTGTCAGATTAAGTCAGAGCTGAGATAGAGACAAATGAAAACGTGGATATCAACTTGTTGAAAGATGGATAGATGAATGGACAGGTGGATGGAAGTGACTTGAAGACAATAAATAAAAAGAAAAGATTGAAAAGGAGTATAAAACAAGAAGAAATGAAAATTTAAAAAAAAACATGAAAGAAAAAAAAAGAAGTTACCCTCTTTGATGGAGACAATCCTATGATCTCCATCTCGTATCTTGGTGCAGAGAATGCTTGGGAAATCATCAAACATGGAATTGAATCTCTTATAAGCTCCCTCATCCGGATACGCGATGCTGAGGATGGCTTGAACATCATCAGGCATGCTGAAGATCTCTTTGATCAGCAACGGGATGGCAGACTCCAATCTGGGATGTAAAGACATGTTGAAGGTTGGCATTGGTATTAGTTTCATTCAATTTAGAATTATCAATAAAATGATTTTTGTGTTGGGTAGATAACAATTGAAATAATTCTTGCCTCATCCCAACATGGATAAACACTGATTGATGGTGCGTTATGGAGATGGTGTGAAAAAAATTTCACAGGTATTCTCGGGTAGGGATCGAACCTACGATCTCCTGATGACTAGACAGGTGTCTTACCAATAGACAACTGAGAGCCAATGGCTGTGGCAGGCTCGATTCGTATAATAGCAGCAGGTACTGCGTAAATATCAATTATCAATAATTTCAGTTTAGAATTAGTCATCTATGGAAAGACTGCACCCTGCTGTCATCCCTGCTCAAAAGTGTTGTCAAAAACCTAAGCTGGAACTAATCTCATGAAGCTCTTTGTAGAGGTACACTCCCAAGCAACTTTGCGCAAGACTGGTGGCCCTTTCCAAAACTCAGAGATGATCCCTATAGCTGAGTTGGCATCTGCAAAAGGATCACCAGATGTGCATACAGTCTTCCATACTTCTATGAACAACTTCTATGAAACACAGCTCTGGGATGAGTACAGTATGATATCATACATGTACATTTATAGTATAACAAACATAAATTTCTGGCTGAAGTAAAGTAAATGTCATGAAAAGGATTACAATTCAAAACATTCCAGTTTACTACACTAAACGCTAAACCAAATATAAAGAGATAATCTATATCTAAAAGTACTCAGCATTGAACACATTCGTATCAAACAACTTTTAGTTTGTAGGTGCCATTTCATCAGATCGTTCAAATAAGAATGATTATAAACACTACTAGACTAGACTTAGACGTTATGGTAATGAAATCCCAGACATAAAATATTCTATGTATTCCATTGGGTTGGAATGTTTTGCTCAAAATTGGCATGATTTCTTACATCCCTAGATCAATAGAACTGAACATGACTTAAGGGATCACCTTGGAATAACCTGGTCAGAGAAGTAGAATCTTTCAGGCAGAGCATGGATGTCAAACATCACAATCTGAGCTGGTCCTCGAGCTGTTGAAGGGATAGAAGACAGAAGCATCGCAAGAACCTGTGCATGATTAGGCCAAGAAAAAAATTAGTTTGGTTACCCAAGAATGCTATTTTTGAAAAAAAAAGTGTTAGTCTGTCCATAGACCAACATCTTTAGCTTCAAACTTGCGAGGACATTAGAAATCCCCACAATTTACATTATTTCCCACAAACACATGGCTATTGTTGTCTATTAAAAAATAGTGACTTAGGGTGCTAAGAAATTTAAAAAAAATTAAATGACTCTTTGATACCATATTCCATTCCATTGAATGTTCTGTGTGAATGAAAATAAACAAACAAATCCAAAATATAATTCTAGGTTACCAAAGCATAGTTATTTGATAAAACAAGGTATTCAGACATGTTTTTTTCACAAGAGGCTGATTTCTATCCGAGGCTTATAAACATTGTTTCTTCAGTTTGTCATTTAAAGACTTTAAACTTTCACAAATTTTCCACTGCAGAGCTCTACAATGTAGCTGTCAAAACACTACCCACTGTTTATTTGTGTAGATACTTTACATGTGGCAGATCAGCCATGTGGGAGGTTAGCCTCTTGGGATGAGAATTACAGTCCCCAACTAACCTTAGCTGTAGCCACCTGTCCCTCAGTATCAATCCGCTCCATTGTTCCAGTAGGAAAGTATGGGAGGATGAACTTGAACGATCTAGCTAGATACCTACAACAACATAAAGAATAAAACAAAGAATTAGTAAAATGCGGTACGCCATTTGCATTCGACCCGTTTACTAATAGAGGCAAACTTTATGCGTTCTCTATACAAAGGTTGTTCTTGTCAACCCGTTAGCTTGCCAGAGTCTTCCCGACATAGCAACAATTGATGTATGCAAATCGGATTCCAAGTATTATTGTTCAGTTGTTACGAACAGATTTGAGGATACAAAACAATGTTTGTGGCAAGAAACTTACTTAAAATTTTAATCTATTAGTAAACTGGCTTATCAAGAAAAGCACTTTAGTGGCAATAATTTCAGTATACATGTATATATATTGGCAGGTTATGTTTTGAATAACATTTGTTGATATTTGCAAAAAGATCTTACTAAGATGCCAGAAAAGCACTCCATAAATTTCAGCTGATAGTGGTACATCATATCACTGCCAAGATGACCACATGCAAGTATTTTTGCAAACTATCAGTGAATTCCCTGCACATATATTCATCAAGAGAGGGAGACAAACCCAATTAACTGTACTAAAACCTTTAAATACTGTACCTTTAATGTGCAGAGTACGGTAAATGGCAGAAATATTCTAGTCATCTTTGGAACTGCGCAAATACAATCCTGCAGTAGTTTTCATCAGTCTATTTCCTTCCTATCTTTGATATCCCAACAACTGCATGACCTTAATTCACAAGAAAAATTCCATATACCAGTATCTGTTTCCTTCATTTCTTTGATTATCCTAAAACTGCATGACCATAAGTTAATTTTCAAGAATAATTGTACATTAGTAATATGCTAAACTATGATAGCCTACATGTACGTCAATAACCCAGACAGTCAAACAATGATACCATGAAACAATATTCGGATATAAAATGACAATTACAATTAAATATAGATTCACAAATAAAGAATTGATGTGGAATGGATACCTGGGCATGTGGTAAATGATAGAAAGCTGCTCAAAAACCACCTCAGGAGAATGAAAACTTCCCAGAAATATGACTGTGAAGTAACAAAAAGAATGATAAAAGACAAAAACACCCTATGGACATGACAGAAAAAGATAATGAACAAAAAATATTTTATTATCATTCATAACTAGCAGAAGAAAGTTTCCCGTTCTTGCATGCACATTAACCTATTTATGTTACATAACTTGTCAAGGGTTAATATTTTATTGAAAGAGCCAAATGATTTAAAGGTTTGAATAAGAGCTAAATGTGATTTGTCCATTTTCTTTGTCTGTCATGCTCAAAATGAAACACTAAGTATTACAAAAATAAATATTAAACAATGAACAAAAATGTTATTCACAAGTACATGCACGCACAAAATTACGTTATAATCAGTCAACATCATTTCCATGTTTTGCCCAAGATTTATCTTTCCCAACATTGTTAGACATCTCTTTAAAATAATTTTTATTTCAGTTTCTAGCTAACTCTGACAGCTCAGATTTGATTTGATGTGCAAGGTACAATGTAGGCAATGTCGGCAATAAAGTACACTTGTAAGAGAAATATTATTGATAACAAGGCAGTTGTAATTATCAAACATTTACATTCAAAGGTATCTACATTTGTTTGCTATTCATGGAAATCGATGTTGGTATACAAAAATAGATAATCAAAATGTAAAATATGCTGAGACATGTATTATATTAGTTGTGAAAAATACATGCATTTCACTACAAATGTATGAAGAGGTGAATGAATAAATTCATGATGAAACCTTAATGATAAACGTATCACATAATAGACAGGGGATGGTGTATAAATGAAAATTTGGGGTCATTCGTGATTACCAATAACCAAATTTGATGTGAAATGACATAAAGTTAAAGCAATCTTGGACTCATACTTATCCATAATTTAGTCAATAGTCAAGTTAAATAAAAAAATAAGTCACAAGTAAAAGCCTTCAGTGTTAGCTGTAAATTTACATACAGTACACATACATTGAAATCCATTTAATACTTTTTAATAGTATTAAATACACAAAATAAGAAAATAAAAATTGTATTGCTGGCTTACCGTCCCTTCCTGCACATTCTCTAACTTTGTCTATGAAGAGATTGGGCCAGCCATCTTTGAATTTATCCCACTGGATTGTCTTGACAAATTTAACCTGCTGGAACTTCTTCAGCCGTCTTTCTTCTGCTGCTGCCTGAGGGATTGAAATGATGGGAAAGAAAGACAAAAATCAGGCAATAAAAATGCCATTTTCAAAATGTTATTTTTTTAGAATACATTACCTGCCCCTATTATTCTAACTTGCATTGAAAGTGTACATGTAGGTTTGTTGGCTCAATTCTGAAGCCATTAACGAAATACTTCAATTCAACAAATTATCAGAAAAATCAATTCAACAAAGAAAAAGCTATCAGATGAATATTTCAAAGCAATTTTTACATAAAATTCAACAATACTTTATCACAAATCTAGTAAAAATGGGAATCTTTATAACACTTTTGTGAAGGTGCTATGACATCTGGCACCTCCTAGTCCTAATCATGTCCATTCACCTCCCGTTTATTTCCTCCACCTCCTCATTCATACCCCCTCACATCCTTTCTCCTGCTCCCTCTCTTCTCATCACCCTACCATCTCATCTCCTTTTTTCCTCCTCCTTATCCTCCATCTCCTCATCATCATACCCTCTCACCTCTCTTTTTCATTTTCCTCCTCCTCCACCTTCTCATCTTCCCTCTCACTTCCCTTTTCCTCCTCCTCCTCTTCAATCTTCTCATTATCATACACTCTCCTCCTCTTCAATCTTCTCATTATCATACCATCCCAAATCCCATTGTCCTCCTCCTCCTCCATCTCCCCATCATCATATCCTCTTACCTACCTTTCACTCAGAACTTCTCCTGCATCTCTTTATCACCATACCCTACCATCTCCCATTCCCCCCCACTACTTCTGTATTCCTATATCATCTCATTCTTTTTCCTCCTCCATATCTTCATCATATCATCTTACCTCCCTTTTTCAGCCTCCTCCCTCCTCCATCTCATCATCATCATCATCACCCTTTTTTTTTTAAAGAAGACTATAATAAATAAATAAATAATCATCATCATAATTCTTTCATTCCTCCTTTTCCTCCTCCTCCTCCTCCTCTATCCCCTGATCATCACATCCTCTGACCTTTCTTTCTTTCTTCCTCCTCCTCCTCCTCCTCCTCCTCCTCATCATCATCATCATCTATCTCCTGTATATTTCTCATACCCCTTTCTTATTCTTTTTCTTATCAGTTTTCAAGTTTTGTTAACTTTCTGCTTATTCATACCTCATTTCAAATCATTTCCTCCTTCAGTGAGGTATTAACAACACTACTGCATGCTCACCAAACTTTTAATCAGGACTTCATATTCTTCTCCTTTTCTTATTCCTCCTAATTTTCTTACTTCATTTTCTTTATCTTGTTCTTCGTCACCTTTTCTTTTCGTATTTTCTCTCTTTAAAGACATATAATTGACTTTGACCTTCTCTATATTTTCTTCATTTATGATTTTTTTAAATCCTTTTCGTTTTCTTCCGTATTGCATGCTCACATTAAAGTGTATTAAACTGTCAAATGTTAACAAAATTTGAACATATCCCAGGATTAAAATAAACAAAAACATAATAATTAGATAATAATAATTAGATAATTTATATAGCGCAGATACTATATGGATATACTCTACTGCGCTGTGATGTTAGGGTCTGTGGATATTGTTACTAAAATAATGCATAAGTTACAAGATATTATTGAAAAGCTTCACGAA
>BQKZ01000902.1:97312-111283 GCA_036244855.1 Temnopleurus reevesii
GAAATGTGATATTGATCCATTTTCAATAAATTTGTATACAAAGTGAATAAAGAGTTCTCCATGTATGACATCACAGATTATGCTAATTAGCTACACGCATGCCAATTCAAGGATGCCCAGCACAGGTGGAAATGATAACTTTGAAAATTCATATCTTTTGAACGGATTATCCGATTTTGCTCAAATTTTCACAGTTTGTTCATCTGATTTTTCTTCATTTACTGACCATACATTATTGTCTGGGTGTTATTCCCCTTTAATAACTCACTCAATCATCTACCAGACAAATGATAGAATTGTATCATCGACCTCATGAGTGCAGTGTTTCCACTAGTCATTTTAACCCTGCTCATATTTGTTGGATCGTATTAAACCTCTAACTGGTTTTAAAGAAGAAGAATTCGCTAGTAAATTTTACATTCTCCCCGCTTAATTGTTCAAGCAAAGAGCACAAAGGCACCCACTTCTTTGTCTCATACATAAACATTTGTGGCTGACAATAAACAAATATGTAGCTGACACTGTTACAATTTATGCATTCTGCCAAACAATGATAGTATTGAATGAATGACAGTCCACCAATCTACTTTACCTGTTGGTTTCATTGCATGCTAGCTAATGAGATGTACATTAAGAGCAACCACACTAATGAGAGCTTAATAAGTCACCCAAACATGCACCAGACAAATGATATAAATGTACAATTTTCATCAATCTAATTAGTGCAGTATTTCCACTACTCATTTAGATCCTGTTCACATTTATGACAACTTAACTTCTACCTGGTTAAGAATAATTCGCTATTACCTAAATTCTACAATGTATAGGGTATATTCTACTGGCTGAACTGTTAAAGCAAAGAGCACAAAGGCACCCACCTCTTGTTTCATACATAAACATGTGTGGCTGACAATATTTAGCTGACACTGTTACAATCTATGTGTTTCGCTGAACAAATATGATTTTATTGAATTAGTGACAGTCCTCCATCTTCTCTACCTGTTGGTTTCACATCTAGCTATTTCTGAGTTTTACATTAAGAGCAGTGTACTAATGAGAGCTTAATAAGTCACCCAAACATCTACCAGAAGAATGATGTACATCTTGTCATTGTCACGGGTACAGTTTTTCTATATATGTCATTTACATACTGTAGACCCATTTCACATTCATTTCTTTTAACCAATTTAAAAGAAATTGGTGAAATAGTTGAGAAAGAGGTCCCTTTGGAATGAGAGCTTCATAAGTCACCAAAAATGCATTCACAATTGCATCTCATTGGTGCAGATTTCCTCAAGTCATTCATACCATGTCCACATTCACCATATTTTGTTTACAAATTCTGCTACACCAAGCCAGTCACCTGATTTACATAGAAGAGCTGCACACCAATGAAATGCTAATGATTCACCTCAATGGGTGACTTCAAGTTTGGTGTTGAACGCTGGTGTTGTTGTCGTGGCAACACCAGTTGACACCAAACTTGAAGTATGTCAGTGTAATAGGGTTGACTTCTCAAGATTCTGCCATAATTTGGGTACATGTAGTTAGTGTTGCTCGCTGGTGTTGAATGCCGTTTGCTGAACTGAGGATCACATTCAGTGTTAACGATTTATGTAAAATTATCCCACTCTTCAACACAAATGTTAACTGACCACCAGTGTTGTGGAGCTCAGCTTACGGGCAATTTTGCTCTCTTAGCACCAACACCGAACACCGAACAAGATAAATGTTTTAGATACAGTGTGTCCACTTGTCATTTGATTTAGACCTTGTTCACATTCACCTAGATCTTACCCAATACTGCTAAACCCACTGGAGCAATTGTCAACAGAGACTTTGAAGGAAAATGATTTTCAGGTGATATTTTTTTTTCTGGTAGATATATTGCATCACAATTTATTATGCATTTTAGCATAATTGCTCCACAAAAGATGTTTTTTTAGCAACTTTTTCACATCGGGATTGCACAGAGAATTGTTAAAAGAAGTTTTCCTCTGCATATAAACTGCTCTTCAAAGAGGAATCTTAAGCAAAATTATTCCCTGCATGATTTTATTTAAACCAAACAAACAATACATCTCATGGGTGCAGTATTTCCATTCGTCATCAAGGGCCTCTTTAAAGCCCAAGTATAGTTAAATGGTAAAGATTAAGAAATGTGAATATTTGGGATATTTACCATGACATGCAATTTTTATACATATTTTAAGACCATAGCATATTTTTCTACGAGCCAAATCTTTTGAAAATTTGAATTTGACCGTTAAAATCTAATTTAGCGCCCTCTCTTGGTTATAACAATATTTTGCTTCTTATCGGGCATATACAAAGTTATTTCCAAGATTTGATTAAAGCATGATAAAAAGGAATACACAAAGAATAAATTGTTTAATTCTGAAATTTTCATCCAATTCTGTGCATGATAAGTTGTCCTTTATATCANGGCAACCCCACAGGTACTTTCCGCAGAAGAAATTATTTTTTATATTTCCTATCTTGCTCTTTGAGCAGAAAGTATACATTATACACACAAAATCTTCCAAGCAAATTCAAAATGAGCATAGCATGTATTTGTGTCTCTATACTGACACTGTTGCAATTTATGTGTTCTGCCAAATGAAATAATTTCCTTGAATTAATAACAGTCCATCAATCTTTTCTATCTGTTGTCTCACTGCATGCTAGCTAATGAGATGTACATTATGAGCAGTGTACTAATGAGAGCTTAATAAGTCACCCAAACATCTACCAGACAAATGATATAACTGTACACTTTTCATCAATTTAATTAGTGCGGTGTTTCCACTAGTCATTTAGACCCTGTTCACATTTGTGAGATCTTAACCTCTGACTGGTGCTATCAAATTTTATATTCTACTGGACAATCTGTCCTAGCAAGAAGCACAAAGGCAGCCACCTTTTTGATACTGTATGTATTTAGCTGGCATAGAAATGTATTTGTTATAAATGCTAAACAAGTATGATTTTATTGAATTAATGACAGTCCATCATCAATCTACTTTACCTGTTGATATCACTGTATATATGCTAGCTAATGAGATGTACATTAGGAGCAGCACACTAATTAAAGCTTAATAAGTCACCCAAATTTATCCCAGACAAATGATGTACATCTCCTCATTCTCATTGGTACAGTGTTTTTACCAGTCACTTTATAGACCAGGTTAACATTTTGTGGGATCTTAATTGGTTATCAAAGAAGAACAATGTGGTAGATTCGACATTCTACTGGCTAGACTGTCCAAGCAAAGGCACCCACCCGCATTTGTCTCATACTGTATGCTGCTAACACTGTTGCAATTTTTGTATTCTGCCTAACAAATACAATTTTATTGAATTAATGACAGTCCATGAATCTATACTGTACTCTTCTATTTTCACATAGAACCATACAGTAAATGGGTGAAAATTGTTCCTCTCTGTCTAAACTGCTAATCAAATAGAAAAAAAAACTAAAATATTCCCTGCATTGTATAAACCAAACAAATGATACATCTCATGGTGCAGTGTTTCCATCCATCATCAAGAATCTTATCAGGCACTGCTATATAAAAACCAAACCTGGTGTGAACTGGTACAAAAGAGCAGTGCACTATTTCGAGCAAACTTTAATTATCCAAACATGGACCAGAAAAATGATGCATCTCTTGGGATCATGACACTAGTCATTTAGTCTCTGTTCACATTCACTTCATCTTCACCAATTCAGGTGAACCAAAGACATAAGAGGAAGGCCCACTCTTTTATCTCTTTAGCTGAACCAAACCAGTGAACTGGTTAAGAAGATGGTTTGTGAGTATCTACATTCACAGCATGCAGCAGGTTCTCAGAAAACAGATTTTTTTTTTTTGAGAATTTTTAAAAACTTTCTGAGCTCCTCAGAAAGCAATATCTTTTGACAATTTTTGGAAATTCAGACTTCATGTGCACTTTCAAACTCATATTTTCTTTGTATTAGAAAATCTCAGATTATCTGAAAACATGGATGTGTTAGAATTTACACACAAACCGTTGCTAAGTTATGAATTTTTCTCAAATTTTTGGGAGTTGAAAACAATTTGAACTGAAAGAAAGTAAAAAATCACTGATCCACCTTAAAAAAAAAATATTGTAACTTTTCCATTTGGTATTAAGAAGTTACAATACAGAAGAAGTTCAACTAGACAAAACTGATTTTTTTTTTTTAATCACTGTAATGTATCAAAAAGTTGATCATTAGTAATTTATTTTCATATTCAGAGCGTGGAATTCCTTATTTTTTTTTCATTTTTTTCTCACTATTTTCATTCTTCAGTAAAATTCATGAACCATCCTTCCTCACTGTACAACATACTTTCTGGTTTAAACTCCTATCCTCAGAAATCTCAGACCTCATGCATTATCTGGACATATTATACTTTGATAAAGGTCAAATAGATGTAGATATCAATGGTTTCAGGGAACAGAATATTTTAGTTTTTATGTGCAAGCTGACTGCTGGAGGGGCTTGATTAGATTTATATGAACAAATTTTAAAAATACCCCTCTGGTATAATGCACAGAGGCAGCTGCTCAATGTCTGTCCCTGCAGCAAAAACATCACAAAGGACATGTAGACGTATTGCATGCACTAAGCCTTATTGATCCATCACAATATCATCAGGATTAATATTTGATTAATCCAAAAGAGTGCTGAGCTGTGAAGTGCTTCATTTTGTTAAGTAAATGGTGTCTGGATGGGTTTTTTTCAGAGAGGGTGTTTGAGATTTTATAAGCACGATGTGCCGTCAATTTTTGTTCTGGGAGTTCTATAGCCTGTTTCATAAATAAATGATGCTTGAATGGGATTGGGGTAGGGGTAAATGGATTGAAATTAAAATTTGATAGACACTAATAGTGAGGAACCAGAAAGGGATTGACTTTGTTTTATTCTGATTACATTGGAGAGTTTAGAGAACCCATTTGGGAAATGACAATTTTTGTAGGCATGAATTATTCCTGATAAGAAATCTTGACCGCAGTATGCTCACATCACAGGGCATTCCAGATCTAAGCTACACTATGCCTGGGATGAATTTGTTGGTCATACTTATCTTTCTTTTTCTATATTTCAAGTAACCATACATGTAGATACCAGATAGTTGCAGCTGCAACTAGGGGCTAAGTACAACAAAATCATCCTTGCAACTGCCACAATCTCTTTTCTTTTCGGACATAGTGGTCTACTAGTTTGAAAGCACAAACCCTAGACTTTCGGTGTGTAAGTGCGCAGAGCATGATACAGGGTATGCATTGCGTGACTACATCACACACATTATACAGCATTGCTCTATCCTGCAGACACACAATGAGATACACAATGCATACCCTGTATCAATCTCTGCGTATGCGCACAACGAAACCCAAGGGTCTGTTCTAGCAGACTAGTGGTCTACAGGCATTTATTGGTACATGTATCTGTTTTTTTTTTCTCAGGAAAAAGCTTCATGAGGGCTATGATATTATGCATTATATTTTAACAAACAACATGGGCAGTAATAAAGGTGTTTTAGTGTGATATAAAATATTTAAAGATACCAATTTGGGAAAGTACAACTTCTGTAGGCATGGATTTACTTTATCATTGCTGATAGAAATCTTGTCTACATTTTATGATGCACATATACCAATGGGCAGTCCAGGGGCCTGTAACATAAAACATACAATAAATATCAGTCATAATTCTTGGGCGAAACTTCTACCATAGAGATATGATTAATTCTCGATTTATCGTTTATCCTTTAGGTTACAGGCCCCTGATATACTTTCATTGTTCAGTTAATATTGGAAGATAAACTACACGCTCTGACTCCTGTTCAAATTAGAACATCTCTATTTCACTTCTTTCTTTCTTTTTTTTCCCCTTTACTTTCAATTTTTACTATCTAAATGGCTGTCTTGTCTTTCAAACCTTTATATTACTTGATTGGTTGATAAAACACCCATGCTCAAGTAACAGGAGTTGANCATGTTCATGATATCATGTTTCATTTTATATAGATTTGAAGACAAAATTTGGCAATAAAAATATTTGCTTAAACCAAAACTGTACTTGGGCTTTAAATTCAGTCTATCCTAACCTGTGAACTGGTAGAGAAGTGCAGTGCACTACTATTGTGAGCAACATTAAATCACCCAAACATGGACCAGAAAAATGATGCATCTCTTGGCACTAGTCATTTAGTCTCTGTTCACATTCACTTTTAATATTTCCACCAATCCTGCTGAACCAAAGAGATAAAAGAGTGAGACTCAGGGTTTTTTTTTTAATCTCTTTGGCTGAACCAAACCAGTGAACTGGTTTAAAAGATGGTTTGTTAATAGTATCTACATTCACAGCAGGTTCTCAGAAAACAGACTTTTCACAATTTTCTCAGTTCCTCAGAAAACAATATCTTTTGACAATTTTTGGAAATTCAGATTTTATGCGCTCTCTCAAACTCATATTTCCTTTGAATGAAAAAATCTCAGATGTCTGAAAACATGGATGTGTTATCAGCGACATGGAGTTGAAAACTACTTGGAGTGAAAGAAAGTAAGGTCGAAAATCACTTATTCACCCTAAAATAATTATTGTAACTTTCTTTAATATTTGGGAATTAGAAGTTACAATGCAAAAGGAATTTGAATAGACAAGACAGTGATATTTTAATCAATACACAGTACCAAAAAGTTGATTAATTGGTAATTTTGTGGTATTCAATGTATGAGATTCCTTTTTATGAATTTTTAAACCCTTCAGTGAAATTTACCTCACTCTACAACAGACTTTCTGTGTTAAACTCCTATCCTCAGAAATATCAAACCTACAATGCTACAACAATTGCCGTATCTGGACATATTATACTTTGATAAAGGTCAAATAGATGTAGATATCAATGGTTTCAGGGAACAGAATATTTTAGTTTTTATGTGCAAGCTGACTGCTGGAGGGGCTTGATTAGATTTATATGAACAAATTTTAAAAATACCCCTCTGGTATAATGCACAGAGGCAGCTGCTCAATGTCTGTCCCTGCAGCAAAAACATCACAAAGGACATGTAGACGTATTGCATGCACTAAGCCTTATTGATCCATCACAATATCATCAGGATTAATATTTGATTAATCCAAAAGAGTGCTGAGCTGTGAAGTGCTTCATTTTGTTAAGTAAATGGTGTCTGGATGGGTTTTTTTCAGAGAGGGTGTTTGAGATTTTATAAGCACGATGTGCCGTCAATTTTTGTTCTGGGAGTTCTATAGCCTGTTTCATAAATAAATGATGCTTGAATGGGATTGGGGTAGGGGTAAATGGATTGAAATTAAAATTTGATAGACACTAATAGTGAGGAACCAGAAAGGGATTGACTTTGTTTTATTCTGATTACATTGGAGAGTTTAGAGAACCCATTTGGGAAATGACAATTTTTGTAGGCATGAATTATTCCTGATAAGAAGTCTTGTCCACACTTGACGATGCACATGTCCACACCGCAAGATCATTCCAGATCTAAGATACACTTAGAGAAAATGATAATTTTTCGTTCAATACTTTTCTTTCTTTCTTTTTCCTATTTCAAGTAACCATAGATACCACATAATTGAAACAAAATTCCCCTTGCAACTGCTACAATCTCTTCTTTTAGGAGGTACTGGCCTACAGGCATTTATTTGTACTAATTATTTTTTCATGATAAATCTGCATTAGGACTATGATATCACATGCATAATGTTTTTTACAAAAGGTACGGACGGTATCTAATAAATGGCTTCATTTCATTAAGTATTCAGAGAAACCAATTGGAAGATTTACTGCAGTCCTGTTCAAATTAGAACATCTCTATTTCACTTCTTTCTTTCTTTTTTTTCCCCTTTACTTTCAATTTTTACTATCTAAATGGCTGTCTTGTCTTTCAAACCTTTATATTACTTGATTGGTTGATAAAACACCCATGCTCAAGTAACAGGAGTTGATGGACCATGATATACTTTGGGGCGTTGTAAAAGGTGTTAACCTGCTACAAATCTATCAGCTGCATCATGTACTGAATATCATTTAAAGTGAATTCCATTCCCAATGAAGTTTAATTTTGCAATCTACAGTATAACAACTCTTTTTGTGTGAAATACCCCCTGTATTGTTTATTATACATACTTCTTGAAAATCTTCGCTCTATGCGATGATGCACCACCACTCACTAACTGAATATAGCATATTGAGGATTAAAAAGAGTCACCATGAGTCAGACTATTTAATTCAATTCTATTGAAATAAATTCAATTCAAATTTACTCTACAAAATGTATATTCAAAGTGATAGAAATATACATAAGTATTTAAAAAAAAAAATCATTAAAAACATGTAACAAATATTAACATCTGAGTCATTGTCGTTTTGTGTCAATAACAATAATGATAATATAAGAAGGAAAAAAAAAGATTAGAGTGAATATGGGAGGGACAAATTCTGTACAAACAAGCATGTACTCATCCCGCTACAATATACATGAAGTGAACATTGTCCATTTTCGCTGATCGCAGAGAGTAATCTGATTCCATCACGGCATAATGCATAATATCAGCTATACATTACTCCTTCTACTTTCCATCAAAAGTGAGTAATCATTACTTTAAGTCACTCCCAAACTTGATTACACCACTCGGGTTGCCATGGTTACAGTGCAGGTGTTCCTTGCGCATCATTTGATGTGGAGTACATGTAAAGGAGCTCCATTACATCCCTCCATCTGATACGATTACTGATCAATATCTGGATGCTCGTACTCGAAAAAGCAACCTTCCCAGCCTTGATCAGATTTATGAGAATGCTATTTTAGCCATCGGGATTCCAGAATCTAACTGACGATGGATGAATCCATATCATATCATCAAATTGGTAGTATACTGTACTTACTTTCATGTAAATGATATTTCACCGCTACACTTTTCAAACCTACAATTTACAATTTATTATGCAAATTTAGTTTTATATTAATAAATTTTACACTGTGCTTAGCATTGCATCTGAGGTCCCTGATATTAATACTGATACCATATCAAAGGTACTCTTTAACAATGTCAAATCACTGGAAAAAAATTCTGAAACTAAAAGTTATGATAGAATAAAATAAACATTTGCTATCCAAAATGAGAAAAACTAGGTCAGTGCTCAGAAAGCATGTATCTTTGGGCTTGCAAAACAACCATGCTCTACTCGCTGAAGCTCCCGTAGGGGTTTATTTGCCTACATGTATTGCAAGCTAAATTGCTTGTATCTTGATAATACATACAGGACCAAGGAACTTTAAAAATTTGTATGATTCTTGCTTTAGTCAAAAGATGAGGAACGGCTGAATCAGCTAAATTTATTCTGATTCACTACATTCGATAGCTGTATTCATTGTCTAAAAAAAAAATTATTTTGTTGAAGTACCTATGGCTGGTGTTTAAGGATTGTGTCATCTAGGAATTTGTTTCATAATCTTAGCTACATAATTTCCTTTTGAGATAATCCCATCCATGCTATGCTCGTAACCAGTTCTACATGTAGTCAAGAATATAAATTAACTAATTAGAACTTTGGTAATTGTATCTACATGTACATTGTACATGTAGTTGAAAGTACAAAATTGAATTTTCAAATTTCTGAAGCATGTCAGCATATTTTCTTTTTTTTTTAATTTCTCCCTGCATTTTGAGACAATACAGTTGTCAATAATTTAGTAGACTTCCACTTTTCTTTATTTTTGCAATTCAACAGATCCTATTCACAATATTGTACATACTGTATGTATGAAATTGGTAATCTTTTACGTAATACATTTTGTCACTTTGTTTCTGATTAGGGCTTGTAACAAATTAGCTTGCCTGATGATTGTCACAAGACATGAAACTCTGAATTAGCAAGCTTGTATGGATAATATCTGGGTTTATCAATGAATGAATAAACATACTGTATATACACACATATATCGGTAAACCTGCCCTTCGCTTCAACTTTCCTCTTCAAATGAAACCAGAGCCCTCTACTCAACAATATCGAGTCTGGAAGAGGAAGTGATGCAATATCTGCGTGCTTCCAATTAAGAAATTTTATAGCCTTTGGCAGCTCAACCTAGAACGGCTGTCCATTTGACATGCCCAATAAATTCTAGGCAGTTTGACGATCCGCCTGGATTCCGAGCTTAATTCCCTGACGGCTAAATTGCACAATTTCGGGTGGGTAATTTGTCAGTTTCGTTTATTGATCTGGATCCATATCATGATTCCGCGGCTTCAAATTACAATATCTAGATGTAGCTTCCTCAGAAAGAGATAAGATTACTAGTTCTCTTTCGACTCCATCTTGCTCACTGTGGGTGTTTATGAGGGTTTTTCTTCTATTTTATCTTGATTTTTTTTTCATTCAGTGAAAAAAAATATATTCTTAATACTAACAAAATTTCAAATGATAGAAATATCATGCATGCTGTAAATGTATATTGAATTAAATAATCACTGGTAAGTCTAGGATGAATCCATTGGGATCCACTTTGAGTGGTCTGTACATAATTATTTTGGTAAAATGAACATTCACCTGGAAGAGTCATTCCCTCTCATTTCCAATGGTTGATTTGTATATTTTTTTTTAATGAGTGAACCATGCACTAGTTAGTTTACATTATTAAAAGAGAGTGCATGTTTTATTTTATTTTTGCAAAGAGAATACAAAAAATGACTTGGGGGCGCTTGGGGGTATTGCTACAAGGCTGCAATTGATCGCAAATCATTGGCAAATCAGTTGAATATTGAAATACGTACATGTATTTTCATTCACGCACCGTCTGTATTTCATAGACAACACATAAAATTTATGAAGCTGCAACTTTAAATTGCTCACAAAATAGAAATTCACCCTTCAAATATTAGTATACTGCATTTATTCCAAAATCTGCAATATATGACAGATAAATTCTGATTAATTGGTTCCATTCAGTTGAATAATGAAGATACACCGTATTTGATGTAGCCTCAATGTGGCAGCTGGCTTCACAGAGGCAAGCAAGGCTTCGTCTGGTAACCATGATATATTGACTTGTTCTGAAAGAAGCATGTGGTTTCCATGGAAACATTAGATTATGGAAGAGCATTATGCTCATATATGAGTGCTCTGATGTCTTGACAATTGATGAGGCGTCTGCTATATATTTATTCAGTTTTCCACTTCGTTCGCTGGATTTATGTTTAGGTATGAGAGAAATAAATTAAATATGTTTTCTGAGAAGTGACATACATTTTTTCCTTTAACTCTAATTTAAGCAACTTTCTTTTTTAGATCTACATGTTTAGTTGTTCTATGGTATGCTAAAGGCTAAAATGTAATCAAAACCAGTAATACACAATGTCTGCTGTTTGTAGTCCGATCATAACATTGCCTGGTCCATATGGGCTGAAAATACAAAATTGATATGATTTCCACAAGGGAAAATAGCAGGTATGAAAACAATATTAATATGCTGTAATACCTAAAAATGGTCATGTTCACCGTGTGAAGGGGGTTGCAATGTTCATATCTACCCCTGATATAATGCTACAGTGTGCATAAGGTAGCTTACATTTATGGCATAAACAGAACGTTTAAGGGCAATATATACAAACAACACAACCTTGCATTTGTGACACAAACAAACATATCATTAAAGGACAAAACAGCACAGCCTTAAATGTGTTCAATTTATTTCTTTCACATTGAACCAAAATCATGACCTATAATTAATAGGGTTGCCAACATTACTCTTTGACAATGAGACTCACTCATTTATGTCATTTCTAACTACATGTATCAATACTTTGTTTCATTTGCATGCACTTCTATTGATCTCACTCATTTTACGACTGAATTATAAAATTGGCTGATATGAGAGTCTCGTGTCTAGAGCCCTGTAACAACCAACCTATTGTTGCATAGTAACATTGTAACATGCTAATACAACAACTTTATTTTGTTGTGGGAGCTAATACCGACAGGTAGATAGATAAATTGAGGAAAGAGATAGATAGAGGGAGGAAGAGAGAGAGAGAAAGAGAGAGAGAGAGAGAGAGAGAGAGAGAGAGAGAGAGAGGGAGGGAGGGAGAAGGTGGATAGGTAAGGAACAGATTCTTTAAACAATGTAGGATTTTTAAAAAGAGAAAAAAATCCAATGTTCATCTCTTTCTCATCCGCCACTCCCCCTACCCTATTATTTATTTTATATCCTCCCAGTGATAAAGGAATCCAATTAAGGAATAACCTTCATATGAACATCGCACTGCAAGTGCCATTAGATCAGTCGATTCCAGACATAATGTTCATATTCTATTGTATGAAACGACCTTCGTACCTGCACAGTAGCCATGAGAGTGCTGTATAGATCAAATTAGATGAATAATGTATGAATATTTTCGACACTATAGAAACCAAACAAGATAGGCATCTACATTATGGATTTATGCATCTAGGCCTGAATATGTAGATAGAGCTGTTGCATGCATGTTCTCTAAACATGGGGGGGGGGGGGGTTTCTCTCAAGTTTCACACAACTTTTGCAACCAAGTGTGTTGCGTGCAGGTATATATATAAAAATTCAAACCCAATTTTGCGTTCAAATCAAATGGAAATTGTGTTTTTTCAAATAATCATTGAAAAATTCTTATATTTTCTTTTAATGAGGGAAAATGATTAATTTAAACCTGATTATGTTTCAAAGGTTTAGTTGACAGATTTTAACAAAACAAAAAAAAATCATACCTAAATCTTTTTTTAAAAATCTGAAATGTAT
The DNA here is from genome assembly GCA_036244855.1 of Temnopleurus reevesii. Taxonomy (NCBI): domain Eukaryota; kingdom Metazoa; phylum Echinodermata; class Echinoidea; order Temnopleuroida; family Temnopleuridae; genus Temnopleurus; species Temnopleurus reevesii. The sequence goes on from BQKZ01000902.1 coordinate 110,132, forward strand.
GTCATAAATTCAGAATTAAACAAATAATAACATAATTTATAGAAATACTTCTGAAGCGGAATCTTTGCTTTCAAATTGTTGGTAAGAATTTGAAATGGTATTTCCAGCAAAATTTTTGGAGCTTTAATTGGTGACAGATAAGGTGTTTGTATGAATTAGACTTATTATAGTATAAAACCAAGAAAAAGAGAAAATTTTGAAGTTCTATTCAGATTAAATTTACATCTAATTTTGTCAAATTTTCACAAGTATCACTCAATCCATGAATAAAACTAGAAAATCTCCTCTGTGTTGATTCACTATCAGGGGTAGATATGAATATACTGAAGTAATTATAGTTCAAACATTGAAAATTGATCTTTTTCTAAATATGTCTGTAGTGGGAATTTAGTGGTACCCAACATCACGTTCTGTATCAATGTAGTGCAAATTTAGCACTGCAGAAATTTATGTGGTGATATTCTGATATTAATGAATACTTTTGATTAGGTGGATCACTCTATTAAGAACACTGTTGAATAATGATAAAAAGGTAAAGGTAAATATAATATGAGAAGATTTAAACATTCAACTGTACTGTGTAAGTTTTGTCCCTATTCACCCAGGCGTTCATGTTCACCTCCATTTTACGGTACCTACTGGAAAAAGTGTTCAATATTCACGATGTGTCTATTGACAAATGAGAAGCAAAAGCATAAATTCATAGTAGAATTGGAAAAACATGTACAGTCAACTCTGCCTAAGTGGAACTTCTCTAAGTCAAATAATTGCCCGAGTTGATAGGACTTTTTTTGATCAAATCACATCAAATTTGTGCTGTTTATCTCTTCTACATGTATGAAGAACTTCTCCTAATTCAAACAAATTTTTGCAGTCCCAAGAGATTCGATCTAGGCAGAGTTGCTTGTAATATTCAACGCCATTTGTGACTTTCCTTTTCCTGAAAATCCATCCCTATCAATTCTAATTTCAGGTTGTTTATAAAATTTTGGATTTAGTATTGCATGGTTATAGAAGTCAAAATGATTTATGTTTGATTCAGCCTGCCTTACTAACATTCAGTACAGTGTCTATTTCCATACGCTCCCTCTCTTTGTAATTTTGGGTCTGTGTTTGATAGATGGGTTGTTTGCAGTAGTTTACTTTCTGCCA